>JACAXG010000234.1:620540-696236 GCA_018881555.1 Amblyornis subalaris
TTTTTTTAATGCATCCATCCTTTCCCTGTGGTGTACACCTCTTTTTTTAATGCATCCATCCTTTCCCTGTGGTGTACACCTCTTTTTTTTTTAATGACCTCATAAATAAAAGCAGTTTTGTGAGGTAGAACATGTGCTCGTAGTTCTTTGTCCTACATAAATCATGGTCTGTAGGGTTGAGTAGCTACAATGCCGTGTAATTCCTTGGGGTTTTTCACCTGCAGGCAACTTGTTCCCTACTCCAGGTACCTTTTTGGGACAGGAGGGGTGACACATGGCCAGGAATGCCTGTTGAGTGATCACCCACAGTCATTCCAGGCCTAGAGAATCCCTAGGGATTGGAAAATGTGTTTCCAGGAGGCCTGGGATTTATTCCTCGTCATCCTGGACCCGTGGCCAAAGGAATTGTTGTCCTCTGTAGGAGAGTGTGGAATATTTTCTTCATCCCACAGCCCCCCCAAACAAGCCAATCTCTCTCTTAATTTTTTATTGCAAGTCTGATCATGCTGAGATTTGAAAACAAGTGATTTTTCCCTTGGTTTTTTCCACTTTCCGTGTTCATTCCTGTTGCACATTCCAGTGATCTCCCAGGGATGTTTAATAACCAGGATCACAGGTAATGACAGGGAGATTATGGGATATTCGATAAGCAGAGCACATTTCTGTTCATACCCACCTCAAAGGCAGCAGAGCAAAGCTGAATTTGTTGGGCTTTTTTTTTTTTTTTTTTTTTGGAGACTTCAAGGAAGAATCCCAAAGGAGTTTCCAAAACCTGTGGGTTTGGATGTGGTACTGCCGGTGTGGGGGAGTGTGGGATGTCACTGCCAGGGAGTGGTCAGGCTGCAGGTCCCAAAAGACAGGAAAAGTCATTTTTTTAAGAGTCAAAAGCTCCTCTTAAAGGTGGTTTCCTCCTCTAGATGTCAGAGCTTTCCAGAGGAAAAGATCCATGTGAAGGAATGTGGCAGGATCTCACTCTTGGAATGAATTACAGCTAATTCTCACACAGGGTGTTAATTTAGCAATGAATTTCTCTTCAGCTTTTAAAATCCTTCTTTTTCACCTCAGRTCTTTAAAGGTGGAGCTTTAACACCTCAGTTTGCTCTCACTTCACTCGTCCAAGGTTTTCCACCAGTTTTGTGTGTCYCATCAGAGCAGGATCCATGGATCACCCAGAGCTCTTCCATCTTCTGGCTGATCCCTTTGCCAGTGATCCCTTTGCTTTCCTGCTGATGGCTCAGAGGGAAGTGCTGGATCCCTGATTTGATTTCACTCCCAACTAATCCTAGAATTACATTTTTAAAGGCACTTCCCAGAGCTCCTTGCAGAATTCCTAAATCCTCTCAGCTGCAGCTGCTCCCTCCAACATCTCCCACTTTTTAGAGCAAATGACTTGAAATCTACTTGGAGAAAAAGGTGATTCAAGTTTCTCTCTCTCGAAATGACCTCATTTTGCTTCTGTTCTGCTTTCTGGGGGATGTGTTTTGGCTGGAAACTTTTAATATTTTGCTCGTAGCAAAATGTCAGATTACAACCAATTAGGGTAACTGTTTGGAAATGACTTTCTATTATGTTCCATAAGTCATTAGTGAGGTTTTTGAGTGCTTTTGGTGGCTGTGAGGCAGAAAAATATTCAAGAGCAGAGCTAGGCATCAAATAATCAAGTTATTGATGCAGCTCAAATTCCACTTCTAATAAGAAAATAATTTTTATTTATGAAGCAAGTCTCCACTTACTCCCCTCAGGCTACTCAAGGTCTTGAGTAATACTGTCCTTGAACAGTCTCAGGAAAACACTGTGATACTCSTGAAAAAAATCATAAATAAAACCGTGGTGGTTCTGAAGTACATGGAGGGGTTGAATCCTCCGGCAGAGAGGAAGGAAAAGATCCTTAAAAAAAAGGGAAGCAGCTGGTTAAGGGGAGGAGTTGTGAAGGTGCCCCTTGTGTGTCAGAATTGGGTGTAAACGGACACAGGGATGCCCAGAGGGAGTTGTTTTTCATCCAGAGGGCTCTGGAGGAGGAAAAGAGTCCTCTGGATGAGCTAATCTTGGTGCCAGGAATTCCAGGAGTTGGGGGGAGCTGGGTGCTGGGGGGAAAACTGGRATTGAGAGGGAAGGTGGAAGGGGAGAGAAGTGTCCGGAAATGTCAGTGGTGGGAGAGTCCTCCCAGCTGGGGAAGAGCCAAAGCCAGGATTTTGAGGGAATGCTAGTCTCCTGTGGTGGGAATCTTGTTTGAGCCATGGAGGTGGAAGRAGAGAGGAGTTTTCTCCGGAGCTGTGGGAAATTCAGCCTCATTTGGGCTCCAAATCTCCCTGAGCTCCTGCAGATCTGATCAGAGTTTGGTTTGGTGTCAGTGTGGAAGAACATGGAATCCTGGAGTACCAATCCAGCCTGGATTGGCACCTGTCAGAAACTGGGAAAGTTTGTGTTTCTCTGGAAGGAATATTTGGGAGCAGCATGATTTTCTAGCTGGCTGGTTTTCCTTTTCCCCCCATCCCTCTCCTTCCCTGTTGTTTTCATTCCTGGTTTATTCTGATGGACACAGCCACCACTGCAGTGTGTCCTCTTTGTTCTGGGGCATCAGCTCGTGTCATGGCTTTCCAGACTGGGATTCCAGCAGCTCTCCCAAGCTTCTCTGGGACTGGAAAAGCTGGAGCCTTCCTCTGCTGTGGAAGTAACAACCTTTTAACACTTCWATAAACATCTTTTAGTGTCGTTTCCTTCCAGCCACGCTTCCAGCTTGACCCTTCCCACTTCCCAGGGGATAATCCCAATTGAATACAGCAAATATGTCTTTCCCAGCCTTTTCCTGACCCTCTTCCCTCTCTTCCCAGGGGTCACACCGTGAAGGCCGTGTGTGAGTCCTTCCACCTGGCCAAGGACGCTGGGTTCAAGGTGGTAGCCCACATGATGCCAGACCTCCCAAACATGGGCCTGGAGAGGGACATGGACCAGTTCTTTGTGAGTATGGCTTCCAATAACCAGGAATTTCTGGTCTTTTCCAGCTTTTCCATGGAACGCTTCCCTTTCTTCACCCGGCCTTCAGTTACGATCCAGGCCGGATTCGTTTCTTAAGGACAAACAATTGAAAATTCTCTTCCTTTTTTTTTTTTTGGAAGGTGAAAAAAAGATTTGTTGAACTACTTCATCCAGAAAATTATATCCCTGTGTCTGAGTCACTCAGGTCTCTGTGGAATGCAGCTCTTCCCATATTAACTGGGGCTCTTTGCTTCTTTCCGAGGTGGTTTTTTTCCTCTCTTGGATTTAGAATAGGACACAATTCCAAGCTAAAAGGGTTCTCTCTGGAAGGTAATTCGTTGCCAAATCGAGTGTGTGTGTGTTATAAAGCACCTCTGCTCTCGGCTCGGTGCTGTTCAATATCTTTGTCAATGATGTAGAAGGAAATATAAAATTATTCCTGGAGAAAATTGGAATGAGGAAGAAAGAGCAAATGGGAAACAGTGCAGGGAATTAACCACTTGAGCACGGCAGATTTTCATTCTTTCTCTGTTTTTTCCAAAGTCAAAATTGGTCGGTTTTTTTTAAGTAGTGCAGAAATTGGAGTCGTGACAGAGGAATCCCCGGGGGTATTTCTGGGAAAGGTTGGACTGGGTGCTTCCTGGTGCTGAAAAAAATATCAATGTAATGAAATCTATTGATTAAAAATACAGGCAGAAAGCAAAGGTTTGTCTTGGTGTGCTGCAAGCAGGCACATCTGGGAAGAACCAGTGGAAAATGCAGCTGTGCAGGACAYGAAGGAAATCCTGAAACCTGTGATGGGCTCCTTTTCTGAGGGAAAACGTGCAGAATTCCTTGAGTTTTTCCTAAAAAAAAAGTCTTAGTGCTTGGCAAATATTATGTTGATGTGCCAAAGTGAGAAACTGGAAGTGATGAGCACAAAACTCCAAATTCCTGCTCCAGCTTTTGGTCCTGGATGATTTTCTTATCGTTCTGTAGGAAGTAGAGTGTGGACATGAYGTAGAATTCTCACGGAATTCCTTGTGATGCAGAACACAGCAAAACCTGAGTCCCTCCCTCAATATCTCCTGGAATTGCAGCTGTAGTTCTTTGTTTTTACTGAGGTGGGATTGGGCTGGAATTTGTGGTGGAAAAACAGCAATAAGGACAAAAAAATTCAAAGAGCCAACCCTGGGCAAACCCCAGCAAAGACTGAGGAGGGAGGAATTACTTCAGGCAGAATTAGAAGCTTTTGTAATTAATTTAGAGATGATTGTTCATTGCTGCTTCTTCGTGATGAGTGGTTAAAGAATTTCCACTGTTGGGTCTGGAATTGCTCCTGTTTCACTGCAGGAAATTTGGGAATCKGTTTGAAAGGTTTAATTTCAAGTGGGTGATGCCATCCTGGGGTTCCATCCATGTATTAATGACAGTTTTCCCAGAAATGGAAGAGGCAGGAGGCAAAGTTTTCAGGAAYGGGAGACAAGAATGAGGCTGGAATTGGGAGAGGAGGAATTAAAAGAAAACTGRGGAAAAGAGGTGAGGATAAAAAAGCAACAGAAGGGAAAAACAGAGCAGAGAAAGTCAACCAGAGAAATCTCTTGGCTTTAGGAGCTGGGAAAACTCCCAGTGGAAGGTGYCCCTGCCCATGGCAGGGAGTTGGAACTGGATGGGCTTTGAGGTCCCTTCCCACCCAAAACGTTCCTGGATTCTCTGAAAACCAATGCTGATGGTGGGGCAGCTCTGGACACGGCAAGGAAGGATGAGGAAAGTGGGAATAGTTGGGAATGAGGCCCAGAGGGAATTAAGAAATTTGCCAATTGTGAAAGGGAAGGTGAAGATAAGATGGGAATTTTTTGCWGGAGGACTGGAACTGGCAAAATGTTGGTTGGAGGGTCAGGGAAAAGACATGTGGAGGAATAAAAAAACCCCAGGTGATGGTTTGAGAAGGGAATTTGGGAGTGCAAGGGGTGATGGGATGAGGACCAGCCCCAGAGMCAGAAATGTAAAGCTGAACTCATGGATCAAATGGAAGTTTGATGCCAGTGAACATCCAGAGGAGGGGCTGGGGGATGAGTAATCAGTGAGGAGGAGGCTGAGGCCCTCAGGAAGTAATGGGAATGCTGTGGAGTGAGGAGGAAAAGTGGGAGTTGGGGAGGCAAAGAGGTGATGGATCCCATCCACCTGGAGAGGAATTGTGCCTGTGGTGTTGGAAAGAGGAGGAAGTGTGGGAAAGGAGAGGAGGAATCCAGAATCCCTGTGTTTGACCATCTGAGACCAGGCAGCTCCCAAAAAAAGCTGAGTGAGGGACACAAGTRCAGAGCTGTGCCCAGCTCAGGGATCACTGCACATCCCGGGAAATGGAGCTGCAGGGGCTGGGAGTGTGGAGGTGTTGGATCATGGAATGGTAAACAAGAGACTGTCCTCTTCCTTTTACCCCCTCCTCTGCCTTTCTCATCCTCACTTCAATGCTTTATAATTATTTTTTAAATATCCTTCATCTTAAATATCAGAGAATGAAGTGTCCAAACAAACCCCTCATTTATTCATTATTTCCCAGAGCCCTGGTGAACGTAACAGGAACGCCCATCACAATAATTCCTTCATTCCCAAGGATTCAGCTSATAGTTCAGCCTCTTATTTCCTACCTTAAAATTTTATCTCGTCGTGTTGGGTTGATAAAACAACTTATTTGTGTGTTAGACTGTGTAAATGTTAGTCCAGGCTGGTGAATATTTAAACATTTCTGCTGCATAAAATTGATGAGGAGCCAAGTGGAGGAATCCGTGGTGTTCCTGCAGCAGCACGAGCCTGCTTGGGAAGTGTTCTCCTGAAATGTGGCATCTTCCTACAGTCATGGAATGGTTTGGGTGGGAAGGGATCTTGAGGATCATCCAGTTCCACCTCTGCCATGGGCAGGGACACCTTCCACTAGCCCAGGGTGCTCCAGCCTGGTCTTGGACACTTCCAGGGATGGGGCAGCCACAGCTTCTCTGGGAATTCCAGCCCAGCTCCTCCCCATCCTCCCAGCCAAGAATTCCTTCCCAGTATCCCACCCCAATCTCCCCTTTCCCAGTGGGAAGCCACTCCCTGTGTCCTGTCCCTCCAGGCCTTTGTCCCAAAGTCGCTTTCCAGTTCTCCTGGAGCCCGTTTAGGATCCAGGTCTCCCTGGGTCCTTCYCTTCTCCAGAATGAACATTCCCAACTCTCCCATCCTTTGTCTTTTTGGGACAACAAACCCMTGGCTTATCAAGGATCTTTATAAATTTTTGATTTTGTGGTAGTTCTGAATAAGTTTGGAAAAAATAACTTTATTTGCTGTGATTCTGCCTCCTTTCCAGCCACTTTCTGCTTCTCAAACTGGGGAAAGGTCGGACAAAAGGGAGCCCAGTTGACTTTAGAAGGTCTGAGCACCCTCAGCACCAGTTGAAAAATGAAATCCARGGGCTTCTCCTGGGAAGGCAATAACTTGCTGATCGTGCTGACCTTGGTCTAAAAATGCTGGGGTGCTTCTTCAACTTGAGCAGGTAATTACAGCTCCAGGAGGAACATCACTCCTGTCCCTTCTGACCTATCGATTTCCGAGCGTCTCCTGCTGCTCCCACCCACCCAGGAGCAGGGATGCCCATCAGTTACTCTCTTGCAGGCACGGCTGGCTTGTCAGAGCTGTGTGTGATCAGCAGCTGGTTTTGCTGATTTTATTAGTAATAATTCAAAGTATTGTGGTGTTGGTAGGAGTGAATGTCTTGTCCGTAGTTTTTATTGTATTATTTTTGCCCGGAGAGGTTGTGGGCTCAGTCCCTGGAAGTGTTCCAGGCCAGCTCAGAGCAACCTGGGATAGTGGAAAGTGTCCCTGCCCATGGCAGGGGGTGGAATGAGATGATCTTAAGGTCCCCTCCAACCCAAATAATTCTGGGATTCCACAATTCCATGATTTTTTACAGTAAGTGGCTTTTTCCCTGCCTCCCTCGTGAAGATTTGAGTTCCCTCTTCCAGAGTGGTTGCTCCATGTCCTAGTTCCCTTGCGCTTCCCCACCCCTTCCCCCATCTCCTCCCCCTGCTCATCGATTCTTTTTATAGCCCCAGAGGATTTCCTTTCCACTCCGGGTCTTTCCACCCCATCCCACAGATGGGAAAACGCCGCGGGGGAGGGAACACGCTCCGCTTCCCACCCCGCTCCTTCCCCGTGCTYGTGCCAGGGAGTGTCGGTGGCCACACACACACAAAACCCATCTCCTCGCTGGTGCCAAGCACAGGCAGAGCCCAGCAGAGCCTCCCCTGGCAGGTGGTCGGGGAAAATAATTAGAATAATAGCCAGGATAAATCAAGGACTCAGCGGGAATAATGGAATTGTTTCCAGAGCAGACACCTCATCCTGCGGAACGCGATAAACGCTCGGCTCTGCCGCCGCACCGGGAGAGAGAGAGAGAGGAGGTGACTCTGGAGGTGGGGGGGGGAATGGTTGGGAGGATTCATGAATCACTTTTGCCAAGCAGAACTTTGGGATTGAAGCAAACAAAAGAACCCAAAACTTCGGGAGGCTGAAGAATTCCTGGGGCGCCGTTCCTGGGGCTCCTCGCTCCGGAGCTGCTGAGTGGCAATAGGAGGATCACAACTTTTATCTGATCAGGAATGAATATTCCTAAGCCGGGAACAGATTTATTAGTGGAGAGGATATTGCTGTGTTTGCCTTTATTTTATTTTTATGGAATTTGCCCGGGCGTGATTTACTGGTGCTCTTCCTCCTCATCTTCCAGAGGGATGGCTGGGACCCCTCAGAGGTGAAATAAATCCGAATAAAAAGGAAAGGAATCTGGGAAGAGAGGCAGAAGACTGGGAATTTRAAGTGTGGGAAGTGTCACAGACAGAACCCTCTGGCTCTGGAAGCACTTGGGAGCTGCCCAGAAGCATCAGAGGGACCCTCAGTTGCTGGGAAACTCATTTTTCCCATGAGGAAATCCATGAGGAGATGCTGTGTGTCCATCTAAAGTCTCACATAAATGAAATTACGAGGGGAAAAACATAAACAGGACCAAATGTAATGGCACTGGGGACGAGTGTTGGGCTGAGGAGTTTTTTGATTCCCTCCTGCAGCGCCGTTCCTGCGCCCTTTAAATAAAACACAAATCACCGAGCGAGTTTAGACTGAAAATTCCTTTTCTTAGTCATGTGTCAAGCTGGGATTTTATTTTTTTTTTTTTCTGGAGGAATTGCAAAATAAGCAATTTCCCAGAAATGGGCTAATTTTAGTGCCGTGCCTGATGCATCTGCGATCCGAGTGATGCAGAGGAGGCCTCCAGCCTGCTCGGGTGTGTTGGAGCACGAGAGGGGGAAAAACGATGGTGAAGTGATCTGAGAGTCCTTTCTTTTTGCAGCGGGCCTGACGTCGCTTCAAAACTGAAATTATTTTTAGCTGTAAATAAGGCCGTGCTTCTCCTGAGGGGCCCTCGTTTCCATCAAGGAGATGAAATTCATAATGAAACTAAAATATTGCACCTCGATCGGGGGCTTTTAATAACTGTAATAAAAGACGGTTAAGCTGCTGATCTACATTGATTTTTGCTCCTTGGGGAAGGCAGCTCTCCGTGTTTTTAAATATAGCTCTGGAGTGTTTAGTGGGGTAAATGATTTTCCTCTCAATCCCTTCTAAACACCTCGTCGAGACGCGGTGATTTGCAGGTGGTTTTACCTCTGAAAATGTCTTTTTCCCACCCCCCACATCGACAGGAACAGATGAGCTGGTGTTTAACGCTCAGGCCTGCAGCTCCTCTAGGAGCTCCTCTCGGAGTCTTAGGAAATGTTCCTGCTCCAAAAGCTCCCTCGCTTGAGAAACAATTATGGTTTCATGAACTATGACCAAAGCCGCGGTAATTTTTATGTTAATGAGGATCGTGGTAGTGAGGAGCAGGCTATTTCTGGAAGCTCTTTTTCACACATAATTGCTCTGATATTTCTGGGGATAAAATACCCACAGCAAGCCCCGGGGTGTGCCCACTTGTGCAGAGCTGTGGGCTCGGAGCTTCTCTCCCTCTCCTGCCTYTGTGTGGGGGCGACTTTTGGGGTTTAAATAGGAAAAGGCCGAGGATGGGGGGGTTGGTAGCAGAAAAAATTGTGATGGCAGAGGTAGGACAGGCTGGGAGAGCTGGGAGTGTTCACCTGGAGAAAGGAAGGGTCCAGGGAGACCTCAGAGCCCCTTCYAGAGCCTAAAGGGGCTCCAGGAGAGCTGGAGAGGGACTTGGGACAAAGGGCTGGAGGGACAGGACACAGGGAATGGCTTCCCACTGGGAAAGGGGAGATTGGGGTGGGATCATGGGAAGGAATTCTTGTCTGGGAGTGTGGGGAGGGGCTGGGCTGGAATTCCCAGAGAAGCCGTGGCTGCCCCATCCTTGGCAGTGTCCCAGGCCAGTTTGGAGCACCCTGGGGTAGTGGGAGGTGTCGGAGCTGGAACTGGATGAGCTTTAAGGTCCCTTCCATCCCAAACCATTCCATGATTCCACGCAGGGCCGTGTGGAAAAGCTGCCTTTATTCCTCTCTTGGATTGCTGCCTTTGTCTCTGGGAACCAGGATTTTTTCCCTCACACCCATTTTCCCGCAGCGGCGGCACCATCAGGTTAYGATAACGACAATCACTGCCTCTCCAGCAGCCTCCCATTCACAAAAAGCTCCTGCTCAATAAAAAAAGGAGCAGTTGAGACCCTTTTTCCGCCCGAGCCGAGGGATGATTTCTGCACCTTGCAGCCCCCAGCCCCCGTGGGTTGCTCAGGCTCGTTCAGCCACTCTCTGTTCTGCTGGGGCTTTTTACATCAGAAAAAAGCCAGAATATTTTTTTTTTTTTTTTTTTTTTTTTTTTTTTTTTACCATTCAGAAATCGTTTTCTGTGTTGTCTTTTCTTTTCACTCAGGCCCCTTGCTGCTGAAGTCAATAACGAACATATGGCTGGGAACAGAGAGCCAAAAAGGAGGGGATAAAGGGATGCGTCTTGGATAGAGAGTGCAAATTTCCCAGGCATTTAGCAAAGAGAGCATCACTCAGGAAAATATGTATTTTAGTGCAAATCAGCATCAACAACTGAATTCTTCTTGTCAGAGTGGGATAAACCACGATGGCCAAATTACATTTTTGAGGACTTAATTGTGGGGTTTGTGTGGGTTTGTATTTTTTTTTCTTTTTTTAATTAGAAAAGCAGAATGGTTTTGCTGTGAGCGTAAACGGGAGCAGCTCTGGAGGGGCTGAGTGAGGTGGGAGAGAGATTGGATTATCAATCCAGTGCTGGATGGAAAGGAGAGGATTGGGTTATCAAAACCAGGGCAGAGTTGCTGGTCGTGACGGTTTTTTTGGGATGGGAGGCTTCCCAGGGATCCACACGGCAGAAATCGTGCGTTTAAAACAATGAAAAACGCTTTTTTTTCCCCTGTGCTGAGCCCGAGGGGAGAGCTGACCCTTCCCAGAAACGAGGAGATGGGAAGTTCTGCGCTCGGGAGAAGCGAAGGTGAAACTTCAGGGCGGACGGATGGATGGAGGAATTCTCCTGGGATTTTCCCAAAGCGCGTAATAAATGGAAGCTCGCCGGGAGCACCTGCACCTCCGAGCAGATGGGGCTGCTCGGTGCACTGAGCACAATCTGGAGAGATCCGTCCCGGCGCCGGGATCGGGAGCCCAACCCACGCTCCAAGGTCAGGCTGCTCCTGCCCGAGGCCTTTTCCAAGTCTCCTTGTTTTCGAGAGGTGTTAACAGCAGCGCCGGGGATGGGGAATGCCAGGATCTTCTGGTGTGGGGAACAGACTGGGAGAGAGCAACTCTCAGCAGTGTTAGCCACTGGCAACCTGTAGATGCTGATATTCCGGGGGAAAAGGGTTGGGATGGGAGGCAGGCACTTCCCTCCTCGTCTGGCAGCAGCAGTTGCCTGGTCTGTGGAGAGAGAGCAGATTGTTCCTGGGTTTAATGTGAAAAATGTTCCCAGATTGGGAGGATTCACCTGGAAAAGCTCTCTTTGAAATGTGGGTTTGAGGGGTTTGAGGCTGTTGGGAAAAGGAAGGAGAGGTGACAGCTTCCTGCAGCTCCGAGGGTGAGTCACAAGGTCCTTTATAGAGCAGAAAATCCACTTTTTCTACTTGACACTCCAACTGAGACATTCTAGAACAATCTAAAGTGTTTAGATGCTGGTGACCATCAGAGAACTGACATGGCAGAAGTGTTGGGGTTTTTGTCACTGTTTCCTTGCCTTAGAGGTTTCCATAATTATATTGATGGAAATTTGACAGCTTGAACGCGCCAGGAACTGGAAGGATTTTATTACATAGCTGTTCATAGTCAGGAAAACTACAGCAATTCCCTGGAATATTGTCTTTCCTGCTTTGGTCACAGAATGTTTTACAGGAGCTCTCAGGAGAGCTGGGAACGTGGATCATCTGCTTTAGAAACCTCATCCCCTTGGTCACATCCGTGGGAGGTTTTGCCACAGGTACAGGCATTGAGGAAGTGATTTGGGATTGTTTAGACTGGAAAAACCCTGGGAGATCATTCCCCAGCACTGCCAAGGCCGCCACTGATCCATGTCCCCAAGTGCCACATCCACAAGGATTTTCAATCCCTCCATGGATGGAGACTCCAACACTGCCCTGGGCAGCTGTGCCAGGGCTGGATATCCCTTTCCAGGCAGGAATTGTTCCCAATATCCCACTAAACCCCTGCTGGTGTAACTTGAGGCTGTTTCCTCTTGTTGTACTGAGGAATGGGATGGACAGGAAGTGTTGCTCTTTGAGGACAGACCTTGGAAAAAGGGATAAATGCGGCACAGCATCAACTTCCCGCTTCCGCGTAAATCCGTCGTCGTATAAATTCTCCGTGTCGTGTTGTGGTCACTTCCCAGCGAGTCCGAGGTCACATCACTGAAAGATTCTGCTGTGAAGTGCCTCTGAAATGCCCATTTCCAGCCTCCCAGGTGCCAAGCGCTGCTCCACGGTGTGAGCGTTCCCAGGCCGCTCCAAAGGCACCGGCAAAGGCACCCTGGAATCTGCATTTCCCGGTCACTGGGCCATTGTCTGTGCCAGTGAATGCAGATCCTATCGCGAAGGTTTTAATTAGCCTGGCATTGACAGGGAAAGAGGGGGGGGGAAATGCAAATCCAGAGCGAAAATGGAGCCACATTTTTGAGCCACGAGCTCCTGTTAATGCCTATAATTAAAGTACTAAGTGATTGTGCCTTCCCCGTGGAGTTGGAAGTGTCACTCAGCGCCGGAGCTTTCAAGTGCCACCGGTATTCATGGCTATAAATAATCCAGCCGATGGAGATAAGGAATGGCGGAGTATGGAGAGTTCAGATAATGCTCCTCTCATTCAGAATATGAATTTAATCATCTGTTTCGTGCAGGGGCTGTAGTGAAGGAGCCAATTCAAGGATCAGGTGGAGGGGCAGAGTCCATCTCGAGCGGCAGTGGCCGTTCCGGGCGGTAAAAAATAGATTTGGGTGACCTTTACTTGGAACAAATCCCGACGTTTCCGTAAATTGCTTTCAAAAATTGCTGCATTTATCCCAGGACTGGTATCTCCCCCAGCAACTGAACACCTTGAGAGCGAGGAGATTAAAGGTGGCAACCGAGTCTTTGGGCTGTGAAATGTTGGAGTGGAAATAATGTTTTTTCTCCTTTTGGGGAGCCGCGGCTTTTTTCCGGGTGTTTCCAAAGCGGGTTTCTCGTTCGGCTCTGCGGTGTGTGGTCGGGAAAATCCGATTAAAAAGCGGGAGGTGGAATCTTTTCATATGGGCCGAGTTGTGCTGGTGCTGAGCTCGGGAATGGGACCGTGATGATCCCGAATCCTTTGACCTGCCTGTGGCAGCTCTGACCCCATCCGTGGGTCGCTCAGGGCGGTCTCTGGTTTAAAAGGGCAAGAGCACAGGAAAGGGAAATATTGGAATTCAGGGCATCTTTTCCTGATTCCGTCTCCTGTTGCCTCCTGGGAGGGGTTGGAAGGGGATGATCTTTTCCATACCAAACCATTCCGTGATTCTGGGATTATATCCTGATCTGACAGAGTGTTAGGTTGGCTTTCGGTTTCCTCTCATACCAATTTCCTTGGACAACAATTGCAATGTCACTGAAAGCTTTTGATGGGAGCTGGACAAAAGGATTCCATGGTGCACTTTGATGGGAAAACCAGTGGATTCCTGGCACCCAAAGTACTGATTTTAGCCCCACTGGACCCTGATTATTCCCGGAGCCTGTGGGTTTATGAGGTGATAGATGGATGGATCCTACAGATGCCATTAGCTTTAGTAACAGAGCAAAAAATCAGGAATTTCAAGATTCTCTGGTTATTATTTACTGTGAAAAAGTCCTCAGTTTTTCTCTAATAGCCCATAAATTGAGCGATGTTGTGGGAAATGTTATTTTAAGGTATGCAAAAGTCCATGTGAACCTCCAGGTTTAAATTTCAGCCAATCTGGACTGACCTTTTTTACCTTAATTATAATTAAAGTGCTGCAATAATCTCTCGCATCCTGCCCGTTGTCCACACCCCCAAATTTAAATTTTACTTTAGCATCCATCCTAATTATCTAAAATGTGTTAAATACCTGGGGTCTTTCGCTAGAGGGGAGAAAACTCGGAGCAGAATTGGTTTAGCAGCTTTGAAGTTGGTCGTGCTTCCATTTGGAATATTCCTGCCTGTGGGAGCCCTCTGCCACATCCCCAGTGATTCAGAAATGCGGGAAAAACGTCGGGATCCGTCCTCCCTGGGTCATCTTTTACCTCCAGAGCCGACGTGGATTAGCCCTGACTCAGCCTGGAGCTGACGGAAAGGCTCCCATTGACTCCAGAGCTGCTATGGATGGTGGCCTCTGGAACAAATATTTTAGGGATTCAATTTGTTTTGGCAGGAAGCGGCCGGGAAGGGTTTTATCAGCCCAAGGCACCTTTTAAGGTGTCTAATTAAAAGAAACAAGAAAAGGCTACAATTCCTACCAAAGCTTGGCACGTGTTGGCATTTTCTGGTCCCTTTGTTTCACGAGAGACTTCATCAGGACTGTTTGTGAATGGGAAAAGGTTAAGCCTCTAAATATTGGGATTTACAGGAACTATTTAAAGTTCACCGCCGGAAAAAAAAAGGCACCGCGGCTCCGTTATCTTGTTTGAAATTAATTACTTTGGAAATGAGCTCCAGGGGCATTTTCAGGGAGAGCTGGAGAAGGAAATGGAGAAATCCGTGGGCTTTTGCTGCAGGGGGAAGCAGAATTCTCAGCTGACGTCAGAGGCGCGGAGGGTGGGAAGGGGCAGGATTTGGGGTGGGATGAGGAAGCTCCAGGGCTGACCTTGCCTCTGCTGGGTTTGACCTCGGCCCCTGGGTTGCCTTTGCCTCGAACCCGCAGTGGAAGTGGGAGCGGCGGAGGCTTCCGGCTGGTGAATCATTCCTGCTTTTTGCGTTCGGGATCGTGGGGAATATTAACGCAGGGCCTGCCCGGGAGCCTCTTCTCCTTGCTGGAGTGGTTTATTTGCCTTCCTGGAGAAGCATCGTCACATCCTTGTCTGGATTCCTTCCCTCCCTCAGTGCCACTTGGCCGGGACATTCACCCCACGCACCTGCTCCTTGTTCCTGCTTCCACAGTGGCCTTGTTTTCCATTAACCACCCACAAAAGAGGGAATTCAGCCCATCTGGGTTGTCTGAGGACAGGAGGCCTCTGGGTTCTTTTCCTGGCCCTGCACTACCTCGTGTGACTTTGGATCACCTGCCTGCCTTGGAAGGAGTGCAGGGAGTTGGTTTTTCCTCTCAGGTGCTCCCCAGGGCCGGCACAGAAAAAGTGGGAAGAGGGGTCAGGAAAAGCCAGAGCTCATCAACCTCCTCTGACAGCCCCCAGTGACTGAACTGATCCGTAAATCCAACGGAACCCTTGGAGCTGCCCCATCCCTGGGAGTGTCCAAGGCCGGGTTGGACAGGGCTTGGAGCAACCTGGGATATAGTGGAAGGTGTCTCTGCCCATGGCAGGGGTGGAATGGGATGAGAGATCCCTTCCAGCTGGGCTTCGAGATCCCTTCCAGCCCAAACCTATCTGGGATTCCACATCTTTATCCTTGATCCACATCTTGTTTTGTCTCCTGGACCGACTCAGTTGTCCCTGTAAGGGACAATGATCCCTCCAGTGACTCTGGGGGCTGAGCTCTCCGGAAAACTGTTTTCATTTTCCAGCTGGCTCAGGCTCTGTGTTTCCCTGGAGCTGCACAGGAGTGTGGATGCTGGAGCTGGCCCTGGCTTAGGCAGGGAATGAGCCAGAAACAGCCTGGACTGTTGTGATCCTTCCGTGTCCCTGACCTTCTTCCCATCCTAGTGCTGGATCCAGCCTGCCTTGGATCTGAGCAGATCTGTTTTGGTGTTTTTATCCTGTAGAAGTTTGGGTTTGGGAGAGCTGAGTGCGTTCTCCTGGAGAAGGGAAGGATCCAGGGAGATCTTAGAGCCCCTTCCAGAGCCTAAAGGGGCTCCAGGAGAGCTGGAGAGGGACTTGGGACAAGGGNAATAACGAACATATGGCTGGGAACAGAGAGCCAAAAAGGAGGGGATAAAGGGATGCGTCTTGGATAGAGAGTGCAAATTTCCCAGGCATTTAGCATCAGAAAAAAAGCCAGAATTTTTTTTTTTTTTTTTTTTTTTTTTTTTTTTTTTACCATTCAGAAATCGTTTTCTGTGTTGTCTTTTCTTTTCACTCAGGCCCCTTGCTGCTGAAGTCAATAACGAACATATGGCTGGGAACAGAGAGCCAAAAAGGAGGGGATAAAGGGATGCGTCTTGGATAGAGAGTGCAAATTTCCCAGGCATTTAGCAAAGAGAGCATCACTCAGGAAAATATGTATTTTAGTGCAAATCAGCATCAACAACTGAATTCTTCTTGTCAGAGTGGGATAAACCACGATGGCCAAATTACATTTTTGAGGACTTAATTGTGGGGTTTGTGTGGGTTTGTATTTTTTTTTCTTTTTTTAATTAGAAAAGCAGAATGGTTTTGCTGTGAGCGTAAACGGGAGCAGCTCTGGAGGGGCTGAGTGAGGTGGGAGAGAGATTGGATTATCAATCCAGTGCTGGATGGAAAGGAGAGGATTGGGTTATCAAAACCAGGGCAGAGTTGCTGGTCGTGACGGTTTTTTTGGGATGGGAGGCTTCCCAGGGATCCACACGGCAGAAATCGTGCGTTTAAAACAATGAAAAACGCTTTTTTTTCCCCTGTGCTGAGCCCGAGGGGAGAGCTGACCCTTCCCAGAAACGAGGAGATGGGAAGTTCTGCGCTCGGGAGAAGCGAAGGTGAAACTTCAGGGCGGACGGATGGATGGAGGAATTCTCCTGGGATTTTCCCAAAGCGCGTAATAAATGGAAGCTCGCCGGGAGCACCTGCACCTCCGAGCAGATGGGGCTGCTCGGTGCACTGAGCACAATCTGGAGAGATCCGTCCCGGCGCCGGGATCGGGAGCCCAACCCACGCTCCAAGGTCAGGCTGCTCCTGCCCGAGGCCTTTTCCAAGTCTCCTTGTTTTCGAGAGGTGTTAACAGCAGCGCCGGGGATGGGGAATGCCAGGATCTTCTGGTGTGGGGAACAGACTGGGAGAGAGCAACTCTCAGCAGTGTTAGCCACTGGCAACCTGTAGATGCTGATATTCCGGGGGAAAAGGGTTGGGATGGGAGGCAGGCACTTCCCTCCTCGTCTGGCAGCAGCAGTTGCCTGGTCTGTGGAGAGAGAGCAGATTGTTCCTGGGTTTAATGTGAAAAATGTTCCCAGATTGGGAGGATTCACCTGGAAAAGCTCTCTTTGAAATGTGGGTTTGAGGGGTTTGAGGCTGTTGGGAAAAGGAAGGAGAGGTGACAGCTTCCTGCAGCTCCGAGGGTGAGTCACAAGGTCCTTTATAGAGCAGAAAATCCACTTTTTCTACTTGACACTCCAACTGAGACATTCTAGAACAATCTAAAGTGTTTAGATGCTGGTGACCATCAGAGAACTGACATGGCAGAAGTGTTGGGGTTTTTGTCACTGTTTCCTTGCCTTAGAGGTTTCCATAATTATATTGATGGAAATTTGACAGCTTGAACGCGCCAGGAACTGGAAGGATTTTATTACATAGCTGTTCATAGTCAGGAAAACTACAGCAATTCCCTGGAATATTGTCTTTCCTGCTTTGGTCACAGAATGTTTTACAGGAGCTCTCAGGAGAGCTGGGAACGTGGATCATCTGCTTTAGAAACCTCATCCCCTTGGTCACATCCGTGGGAGGTTTTGCCACAGGTACAGGCATTGAGGAAGTGATTTGGGATTGTTTAGACTGGAAAAACCCTGGGAGATCATTCCCCAGCACTGCCAAGGCCGCCACTGATCCATGTCCCCAAGTGCCACATCCACAAGGATTTTCAATCCCTCCATGGATGGAGACTCCAACACTGCCCTGGGCAGCTGTGCCAGGGCTGGATATCCCTTTCCAGGCAGGAATTGTTCCCAATATCCCACTAAACCCCTGCTGGTGTAACTTGAGGCTGTTTCCTCTTGTTGTACTGAGGAATGGGATGGACAGGAAGTGTTGCTCTTTGAGGACAGACCTTGGAAAAAGGGATAAATGCGGCACAGCATCAACTTCCCGCTTCCGCGTAAATCCGTCGTCGTATAAATTCTCCGTGTCGTGTTGTGGTCACTTCCCAGCGAGTCCGAGGTCACATCACTGAAAGATTCTGCTGTGAAGTGCCTCTGAAATGCCCATTTCCAGCCTCCCAGGTGCCAAGCGCTGCTCCACGGTGTGAGCGTTCCCAGGCCGCTCCAAAGGCACCGGCAAAGGCACCCTGGAATCTGCATTTCCCGGTCACTGGGCCATTGTCTGTGCCAGTGAATGCAGATCCTATCGCGAAGGTTTTAATTAGCCTGGCATTGACAGGGAAAGAGGGGGGGGGAAATGCAAATCCAGAGCGAAAATGGAGCCACATTTTTGAGCCACGAGCTCCTGTTAATGCCTATAATTAAAGTACTAAGTGATTGTGCCTTCCCCGTGGAGTTGGAAGTGTCACTCAGCGCCGGAGCTTTCAAGTGCCACCGGTATTCATGGCTATAAATAATCCAGCCGATGGAGATAAGGAATGGCGGAGTATGGAGAGTTCAGATAATGCTCCTCTCATTCAGAATATGAATTTAATCATCTGTTTCGTGCAGGGGCTGTAGTGAAGGAGCCAATTCAAGGATCAGGTGGAGGGGCAGAGTCCATCTCGAGCGGCAGTGGCCGTTCCGGGCGGTAAAAAATAGATTTGGGTGACCTTTACTTGGAACAAATCCCGACGTTTCCGTAAATTGCTTTCAAAAATTGCTGCATTTATCCCAGGACTGGTATCTCCCCCAGCAACTGAACACCTTGAGAGCGAGGAGATTAAAGGTGGCAACCGAGTCTTTGGGCTGTGAAATGTTGGAGTGGAAATAATGTTTTTTCTCCTTTTGGGGAGCCGCGGCTTTTTTCCGGGTGTTTCCAAAGCGGGTTTCTCGTTCGGCTCTGCGGTGTGTGGTCGGGAAAATCCGATTAAAAAGCGGGAGGTGGAATCTTTTCATATGGGCCGAGTTGTGCTGGTGCTGAGCTCGGGAATGGGACCGTGATGATCCCGAATCCTTTGACCTGCCTGTGGCAGCTCTGACCCCATCCGTGGGTCGCTCAGGGCGGTCTCTGGTTTAAAAGGGCAAGAGCACAGGAAAGGGAAATATTGGAATTCAGGGCATCTTTTCCTGATTCCGTCTCCTGTTGCCTCCTGGGAGGGGTTGGAAGGGGATGATCTTTTCCATACCAAACCATTCCGTGATTCTGGGATTATATCCTGATCTGACAGAGTGTTAGGTTGGCTTTCGGTTTCCTCTCATACCAATTTCCTTGGACAACAATTGCAATGTCACTGAAAGCTTTTGATGGGAGCTGGACAAAAGGATTCCATGGTGCACTTTGATGGGAAAACCAGTGGATTCCTGGCACCCAAAGTACTGATTTTAGCCCCACTGGACCCTGATTATTCCCGGAGCCTGTGGGTTTATGAGGTGATAGATGGATGGATCCTACAGATGCCATTAGCTTTAGTAACAGAGCAAAAAATCAGGAATTTCAAGATTCTCTGGTTATTATTTACTGTGAAAAAGTCCTCAGTTTTTCTCTAATAGCCCATAAATTGAGCGATGTTGTGGGAAATGTTATTTTAAGGTATGCAAAAGTCCATRTGAACCTCCAGGTTTAAATTTCAGCCAATCTGGACTGACCTTTTTTACCTTAATTATAATTAAAGTGCTGCAATAATCTCTCGCATCCTGCCCGTTGTCCACACCCCCAAATTTAAATTTTACTTTAGCATCCATCCTAATTATCTAAAATGTGTTAAATACCTGGGGTCTTTCGCTAGAGGGGAGAAAACTCGGAGCAGAATTGGTTTAGCAGCTTTGAAGTTGGTCGTGCTTCCATTTGGAATATTCCTGCCTGTGGGAGCCCTCTGCCACATCCCCAGTGATTCAGAAATGCGGGAAAAACGTCGGGATCCGTCCTCCCTGGGTCATCTTTTACCTCCAGAGCCGACGTGGATTAGCCCTGACTCAGCCTGGAGCTGACGGARAGGCTCCCATTGACTCCAGAGCTGCTATGGATGGTGGCCTCTGGAACAAATATTTTAGGGATTCAATTTGTTTTGGCAGGAAGCGGCCGGGAAGGGTTTTATCAGCCCAAGGCACCTTTTAAGGTGTCTAATTAAAAGAAACAAGAAAAGGCTACAATTCCTACCAAAGCTTGGCACGTGTTGGCATTTTCTGGTCCCTTTGTTTCACGAGAGACTTCATCAGGACTGTTTGTGAATGGGAAAAGGTTAAGCCTCTAAATATTGGGATTTACAGGAACTATTTAAAGTTCACCGCCGGAAAAAAAAAGGCACCGCGGCTCCGTTATCTTGTTTGAAATTAATTACTTTGGAAATGAGCTCCAGGGGCATTTTCAGGGAGAGCTGGAGAAGGAAATGGAGAAATCCGTGGGCTTTTGCTGCAGGGGGAAGCAGAATTCTCAGCTGACGTCAGAGGCGCGGAGGGTGGGAAGGGGCAGGATTTGGGGTGGGATGAGGAAGCTCCAGGGCTGACCTTGCCTCTGCTGGGTTTGACCTCGGCCCCTGGGTTGCCTTTGCCTCGAACCCGCAGTGGAAGTGGGAGCGGCGGAGGCTTCCGGCTGGTGAATCATTCCTGCTTTTTGCGTTCGGGATCGTGGGGAATATTAACGCAGGGCCTGCCCGGGAGCCTCTTCTCCTTGCTGGAGTGGTTTATTTGCCTTCCTGGAGAAGCATCGTCACATCCTTGTCTGGATTCCTTCCCTCCCTCAGTGCCACTTGGCCGGGACATTCACCCCACGCACCTGCTCCTTGTTCCTGCTTCCACAGTGGCCTTGTTTTCCATTAACCACCCACAAAAGAGGGAATTCAGCCCATCTGGGTTGTCTGAGGACAGGAGGCCTCTGGGTTCTTTTCCTGGCCCTGCACTACCTCGTGTGACTTTGGATCACCTGCCTGCCTTGGAAGGAGTGCAGGGAGTTGGTTTTTCCTCTCAGGTGCTCCCCAGGGCCGGCACAGAAAAAGTGGGAAGAGGGGTCAGGAAAAGCCAGAGCTCATCAACCTCCTCTGACAGCCCCCAGTGACTGAACTGATCCGTAAATCCAACGGAACCCTTGGAGCTGCCCCATCCCTGGGAGTGTCCAAGGCCGGGTTGGACAGGGCTTGGAGCAACCTGGGATATAGTGGAAGGTGTCTCTGCCCATGGCAGGGGTGGAATGGGATGAGAGATCCCTTCCAGCTGGGCTTCGAGATCCCTTCCAGCCCAAACCTATCTGGGATTCCACATCTTTATCCTTGATCCACATCTTGTTTTGTCTCCTGGACCGACTCAGTTGTCCCTGTAAGGGACAATGATCCCTCCAGTGACTCTGGGGGCTGAGCTCTCCGGAARACTGTTTTCATTTTCCAGCTGGCTCAGGCTCTGTGTTTCCCTGGAGCTGCACAGGAGTGTGGATGCTGGAGCTGGCCCTGGCTTAGGCAGGGAATGAGCCAGAAACAGCCTGGACTGTTGTGATCCKTCCGTGTCCCTGACCTTCTTCCCATCCTAGTGCTGGATCCAGCCTGCCTTGGATCTGAGCAGATCTGTTTTGGTGTTTTTATCCTGTAGAAGTTTGGGTTTGGGAGAGCTGAGKGCGTTCTCCTGGAGAAGGGAAGGATCCAGGGAGATCTTAGAGCCCCTTCCAGAGCCTAAAGGGGCTCCAGGAGAGCTGGAGAGGGACTTGGGACAAGGGSTGGAGGGACAGGACAAGGGGGAATGGCTTCGCACTGCCAGAGGGCAGGGTTAGATGGGMTATTGGGAATTGCAAATGCTTGGCTGTGAGGGTGTTGAAGCCCTGGAATGGATTTCCCAGAGAAGCTGTGGCTGCCTCATCCCTGGGAGTGTCCAAGGCCAGGTTGGGTGGGGTTTGGAGCAACCTGGGACAGTGGAAGGTGTCGGTTTTGGAATGGGATGAGCTTTAATGTCCCTTCCAACCCAAACCATTCCATGATTCCATGGCAATGTGTGAAGCACTTCAGCAAAGCCCTGGGGGAGCACCAAGCAACTGGTGGGACCACAACAGCCACTACCTCGCCTTATCCAACTTGGATTTTTCATTCCTGTGAGAATGAGGGATCAGGCCCTGGATATCCAGTGTGCAATCCAGTGACAAATCCAGTGTCTAACCCAGGATGGGATCAGGCCCGTGGATCCTGTGACAAYGAGGCCGTGTCATCACTTCATTCCATTCAGTGCTTGCTTGGTTCAGGGTGCCTTGCCTGGCTTCTGATTTCATTTTCCCTTTGTTGTAACGATTCCATTTCAATTGTCACGACCGAAATTTAATCCCTGAAAAACCCGAGACGCGGAGCGAACCCGGCGCCGCTCCGTTCGCAGCTCCGGGCGGGATTCGGGCACAGAAATGGGGGGTGCAGTTTGTCCTCCCCTTCTCTGGGCTCGCTCAGAGGATAAATCTGTTTTTCTTCATTGCTATTCAAATGCTGTGTCCCAGCCACGTTGATTAATCTGTAAATGTGGCCCGCTGAGATGGGAGATCGGCACACTCATTCCTATTGTTCTAATTCCAAGCAGAGGCTGGGACAATAAATGCTGCAATATCTCTTGGATTCATGCTGAAAGATATAAGTAATGCACAGATTTGACTTGTGCTGTTGTCGTGTGGATTTTTTCCCCCCAGTGGCCTTGTCTTTAAATCTAGAACAGGCTCTTTTCATTTCCAAAAGTGCCATAAACCAATAAATACTCACAACTCACCCTAAGCCAGTAATTCTTAGAACATATTTACAGCTGTCTCGTACAAAATCCAGCTGGAAATGAGTTTTGTCGAGACTCCCAAGCCCCGGGAAATGTTGGTTTTGCCCTGACTCACATTTTTCTTCCCCCTCTCTTTCGCAGGAGTTTTTCGAGAACCCCGCGTTCCGCCCCGACGGGATGAAGCTCTATCCCACGCTGGTGATCCGCGGCACCGGGCTCTACGAGCTCTGGAAAACTGGGAGATACAAGAGCTACCCCCCCAGCACTCTGGTGGATCTGGTGGCCCGAATCCTGGCCCTTGTCCCRCCGTGGACACGAGTGTACCGCGTCCAGAGGTAAATCCCTATCCTGGTTTTTATCCGTTGYGTGCTCGGAGGGATTCGCGCTTTAATTACGGCCAAATCTGACTCAGCCTTTGATTATCTCCCAGCCTTAATCATTAATCCATCAAAGATCTTTCCAACTGCTCCCTCTCCATTCGGATGGGAAAGGCCAAGTACAGTGAGGAGCTGTTGAGGTGGAAGTGCCTGTCCAAAGCACCCTGGAATTTCGGGAGGCGCCGCTTTTGCCTCAGCACCCAGGGCTGTAATGATCCTGATGGATCATTGGTTGGATCCTGATGGATCATTGGTTGGATCTTGATGGATCATTGCCCTCTGGCTGTGGGGGAAGTTCCCTGGATTTGTTGCAGGAGCTGTGTATTTCTTTTGGCTCTGGAGACTTCCTTTCTTTCCCCGTGGGCGTTGCAGGGTTTTTTTCATGGATGTGTTGGTGATTCCATGATTTCCAGCATGCACCTCCCAGGATGAGAGATCCGTTAGCAGTGTGTTTCCAGGCTGGGGTGTTCTTGGATTATTTTCCTTCTCTTATCTCCTCAATCTGCCTGGTAATAGGAAGAGAGGCTGTGGCACACTTCCCTATTTTTTCATGTGCAGGGAACGCTCCGTTGGCTCCCAGCTCCAGGAGCTGGAAACGGTGCCAACGTCGTGCTCTCCAAGGAATCCTCGTGCAGGAGGCCTCACCTCCCTGGACTCCTCTCCTGGATCTTGTGCCTGATTGGAATGTGGCAGAGTGGGGATGAGCAGAGGAACATCTCAGAGGAGAAAGTGTCTGAAGGCAAGAAACGCTGGGAAGCTTTGATGAGGAAAATCTGGATTCAGGGATAACAGCGGAGGTCCTAAATTAGCTTAAAAACTAATCTTGCTCAAAATCATATGGATTTGCGGTGACAAAAGTAAAGACTACAAAAAGTAAAAGGGCATTGAGGAAACCCTGCAGGGCTGGGAAACATCGTTGGAAGGAGAGGATGCACCAGCAGGATCTGCTGGAATGAGAAATGGGGTGAGGTGGAGTTCAGGGAAGTTTGACACCAAACTCAGGGATTTTGCTGTAAAGCAGGAGATCACCGTGTGAAAATAGCAGGGGAGAAAAAGTCCTTAATGTCTTGAAAATAAGAAAATTGATAAGGAAATAAGAAGTAGCCTTGCATGGAATGAGGCAGGAAACTGGGAATTTTGGCTCAGGACTGAGATTCCAGAGTAGCTTCCCGCTGTCGACTCAATGTCCTGTTTTTTCGTGGCACCGTCACCACAGCATTGGATCAAAATCCAACAGGTTTATTCCTTAGGATGGCAAGAGTTTGCAGCCTAGCAGGTCTTCTCCTAAGGAATCCAGGCCTGGAAAAGGCTTTCCTGGGGCTGATTTGCCCTCATCCAGCTGTCTCCGGGTTGTCCGTTGTGATGTTCCCGTTTTCCTGCTGCCTGGCTCTTCCTGGCTGGAACTTGCTCRTGGGAATTACAGATTTTTACACCTCCAGTGCAAAGTCCAGAAGTTCTTACTCAGCTCTAAATTGCTTTTGGTGCYGTTGTGTGAGTTGGGAACTGAATAATGAACAAAGCCAAGATTCCTAAATCATCCATGGGCTGTTCCCAGCGCTGCTTTGGGGAATGGCTTTAAACTGAGAGTGGGTTTAGATTAGAAATTAGGATGGGATRTTCGGAAGGAATTCTTCCCTGGGAGGGTGGTGAGGCCCTGGCACAGGATTCCCAGAGAAACTGTGGCTGCCCCATCCCTGGAAGTGTTCAAAAACCTGTGGATGTTGCATTTTAGGATGTGGTTTGGTGACCATGGGGGTGCTGCTGGTTGGGGGTTGGACTCGATGATCCTAAAAGTCTTTTCCCACCTTAATAATTCCATGATTTTTGTGAAATACGGGTTTTTAAAAAAATGAGCTACTGCTGCTAATGAGTGGTTGGAGGAGGAGGTGTCTTCCAGGGTGTGTTGTAGCTGTCAGAGATCCTTAATCCTGCATTTATCCCGAGTATTTCTGATCCTCATTATCACCGCAGTACCGTGGAGCGGGAGAAGGTGGGAAATGACAGGAGGAGTGTCACATACCTGGAGGTTGTTTTYTCCCCTGGATCTCCGTGTTTTATATGGATTTTAGTGTCTCTGTGATGATGGGGAGGTGGAGGGAGGAGGAAATAAAATCTCTTACTCAACCCAGAGCTCATAATCAGGCAGAGCTGGGAGCCAAACTCCAGGCTTTCCCTGGGAGCTTCCATGGGCTGCTTCACGAGAGTCCCAAGGAGTGCAAAATGTTTGGAAAGCAGGAGATTAAATAAACCTTRTAGAAGCTCCTGGCGACTTGCACATCAACTTTAATAAGGTCAGGATTTAATCCCGGGTTTCTCTGGCATTTTAACAAGTCCTGCAATCCCTGGTACAACGTCGTAGGAGGCAGGAGTTGGTGTGGACGCTCCTGCTGCACACAGGGTGCTGATGTAAACACCCTGAAGTGGGGATGGAAAACCCATTTCTTGCTTTTTTTTTTTTCCTTAAAAAGCTGCTTTTTCACATTCGTATTTTAATTTCGTTTGCTCCCCAGCAGGTGGATGAGAGGCTCTGGGTTGTAATCCACCTTTTATTCGCAGGATTTCATTCACTCTTCCATGGCTGACCCCGGATTTAGCTGAAGATCTGAGACTGGAGGATGTCAGGATTTTCTCTCCGTGTCCCTGTAGGGAAAATACACAGAGCCTGACTTTCTGGAGTTGTTCCATAATGGTTATTCCCTAGGTTATCCCTGTAGATCCAAGTGTCCTTTAGTCACACCGTGAAGTGCTCGTTTTCGCCTAATTGAAGCTCTTTGAAGGGTGTTTTGTTGCCTCTGCAGTGTCTTATTTGCTCTGAGAAATCCCTGGATAAAGGAGCTGGTTAAGGAATTGTATTTTGCCTCAAGTTTTTGGCAAGAGACAAGGAATTATCCACGGATCCTTTGGCTTTACAGAAAAAAAGGACAGGGAAAGCATGGAGGGACGGGACAAGGGGGAATGGCTTCCTACTGCCAGAGGGCAGGGTTAGGTGGGATAGTGGGAAGGAATTCTTCCCTGGGAGGGTGGTGAGGCCTTGGAACAGGTTCCCCATCCCTGGGAGTGTCCAAGGCCAGGTTGGATGGGGCTTGGAGCAATCTGGGATAGTGGCAGGTTGGCAGGAGTGGAATGGGATGAGCTTCAAGGTCCTTTCCAGCCTTTATTTTTGTCCTTAACAAAGTAAAGGAAAAATCCTTTTTTTTTCCCCCTTTCCCAGTGTCCCTGCAAGGCTGGAGCAACACAAGGATCAGGTTTTAGGACCCTTGAAATCCTTGATCTTTTACCCAGCTCCTGCCAAACCCAGGAATTGTTAATGGGGGAAAATCCTCAGGGAACTGAATGGATCCGTCAATTCATTTTCCAGAGGTCATCAGGCACCTGCCGGATGGTGCTGGTTTTCCATCCCCACTGAGCCAGCCTGGATTGAGCTGATTACAGCAGCAATTCCCTGAGGATCCCAATCTCTGGATGCTTTTTGTGATATTCAGTTCTTTGTGCTGTTGAGTGCTCACAGGGAGAAAGGAAAAGGAGGAAAACTCTCCCAGGAATGTTTGAGACCAACCTGTTGTCCAGTTTGCTGGGTGTCTTTCCTCTCTCTCATCCTTATTCCCTGTAGGAAATCTGAGGGGGTTTGGATACACAGGTGGTGCTTTTTTGGGTTTTATTAGGGTGGAGTGGGATGTGCCAACCATCCACAGCTTGATCCAATAAATCCTCCTTTCCCTACAGGGTGGGATCCTGCTTTCCTCATCTCCAGTGGGACAAACATCCCTGGAAAGCACTGGAGAGGCCAAACCTGGTCTTGTTTCCAAATTTCCTTTTAGTTCCTTCCTTGGAGAACTGAAGGAAGGATTCCTGCCGTCTGCAGGATTTACATTCCCATAGGMATGGCCTGGATTTCCTGGCAGGACTTTGCTGCGAATCCTTTGCTGAGCAGAACTTTCTCACTTTTGAGGCAGTTAGAATCCCAATATTAAGAAGTTTTGATTTAATTGAATGATGTTTAATTTAATGATGGGTTTTCCCTGATGGGTTTCAGTCCAAGGCTGGTCTCCAGCACTATGGAGAACATCTGGAGTCCCAGACAAGGGGGATCCTCAGCTGGATCATCCCTTTTTTTTTTGTCCCAGACTCCCAAGTGAAGAACTTAGGGCAAAATCACAACCTGTTTCTTAGGATTGTGAAAGCCAACTTTTATATTCATGTTTTTTACTAAAATCAAATTTGTAGCTTTTTCCTTTCATTTTTCTCCTGCTTTTCCCTTCCTGCTTTGAGCTGTGTTTTACTATTCAACCAAAGCCTTGAAAACCAATGGAATTCAGTAAATCCTCTGCTCTGCTATTCAGGATCTTGGCTTAGGTGACTGAAATGTGCTTTTTTTTGGTGAATTCTCTGCCAATTCAGCTGTTTCAAGGTCTGGGTTTTCCTCTTCCCGTGCAGGGATATCCCAATGCCGTTGGTCAGCTCCGGGGTGGAGCACGGGAACCTGAGGGAGCTCGCCCTGGCCAGGATGAAGGATCTTGGGACACAGGTAAATCCTTGCTGCTTTTATTCAGGGAGAGCTGATGGCTCCACCCAAGGCAGAGCAAAGAAATGAAGCCACAATGGGAGCCASATTTGCTGCTGAACTGAAACTTCAAAAAAAAAATTAAATTAAAAAGGCTTGGAAAAAATAAATTAACGACTCAAAAGCACCTTGATACCTGTGAAAAGCTGCTTTTGTTTGGTTGGCTTTTAGTTCAGCTCTTTCACCCCTTTGCTGAATGAACTGGTTGGTGAAATTCCATTTTTGAAGGTTCTTTTTTAATTCCTGCTGTTGGAAATATTCTCCTTCCTTTCTCTTTCCCACGCACGCCTTTACCTGAGGGAACAATGGGAAGAAAAGCTCTGGAGTCTGAGCTCCCAGACAAACCCTGCCAGGGAGATTTCAGCACAAACAAATGAGCCTTGATACTCTGGATATTGCTGAGGTCAAATCAAAACAGGAGAGGGGGTGGAGGGAAGGGGAGGGAGGGATTGGGTTGGGATTTGGAGCCAGAGGGAAGGAATGTGCCCAGTCTTTTCTTGGAATGTTGCAACGGCATTCCCGGTGTTCCTGGGTCTGCTCTGACCCTGCTCACTCTTGGAACTTCCCTCCCAGACCTGCCCATCAGCCACGGTTTGCAGGTTTTCCAGGTAAAGTTATGCCCAAGTTCTTCCTTTTCAGGGATGTCCAACTTCCCAAACCAAGCCTGGCACAAACCCCACGTGTGTGGAGAATATTCAGCTTACTGAGGTTGTCCAGGGAAGCTGTGGCTGCCCCATCCCTGGAAGTGCCCAGGGCCAGGTTGGATGGGGCTTGGAGCAACCTGGGATAGTGGAAGGTGTCAGGGTTGGAGCAGGATGAGCTTTAAGGTCCCTTCCCACCCAAACCATTCCATGATTCTGTTCCAAAGCACTTTGATTCAGGCAGTGGCACATCCTCCCCACAGCTTTTCCATGGATCTCCACGGTGATTTATCCCTCCTTTCCAGCTCACCTTTCCTTACAGAGCCTTTAAGGCCCTGCTGCACCCACCAACTGGAAATTCCTTGGCTATTCCCTACGTGCCAGCATTCCCACATCATCCTGGGCTGCTGGCCTGTGCCTTTGGAGTTTAGCATGGATAATTCCCTAGGCCACATCCAGCTCCTGTGCCATCTCTCTTGGATCTTGGAGTTACAAAACAGAAACTCCAGAGTGTTTCCCTCCCAGCTGGGCTTTCCACATCACTTAATCTCTCCAAGCTGATGTCCTGGATTTCCTCCTTARATCATCCCAGTGTCTGTAGGAGCCAGGATTTGGCAGAGAGCTTTGTCGGCTCCATCCTTCCTGCTGATATCCCACTTCAAATCCAGCAGTGAAACCTTTGGAATTGARCTCTTCAGGGCTACGAGTTGGACTCTTCCCTGGCTTTGCCGCTGAAACCGCATCCTTGGATCCCGAGCAGGACCAGCTGGAGAGRTGGGAGAGCTGATCCATGGCTCAGCTGAGCCATTAAAGGCCTCGTCAGGCTGGCTTTTGGGAGAAGCCAAGCTGGGAATGTCTCTGCTGTGCAGATTAGTGTGGATTTTAATTGAGTGAGGCAGGAACAATCAGCCAGTTCACAGCTCTGGAATCCACCTTTGGGGAATTTTTTGRTGGGGAGCACGTTTGAGGGATGGGGATCGGTCATGCCAAGGCTGCAACTTGGGCTGGAAGAGGAGCTGGAAAACTGGGAAAGGCCATGGAGCTCGGGGASCTCAGCCTGGAGAAAAGGAGGCTCAGGGGGGACCTTCCCACTCTGGAATTYCCTGACAGGAGGGGGCAGCCRGGGGGGGTCGGGCTCTGCTCCCAGGGGACAAGGGACAGGATGAGAGGGAACAGCCTCAAGCTGTGCCAGGGGAGGCTCAGGTTGGATATTGGGAACAATTCCTGCCTGGAAAGGGCTGCCCAGCCCCGGCACAGCTTCCCAGGGCAGTGATGGAGTCCTCATCCATGGAGGGATTGAAAATCCCTGTGGATGTGGCACTTGGGGACATGGATCGGTGGTGGCCTTGGGGGTCCTGGGGGAGCACTTGGACATGATGGTCTTGGAGGTCTTTTCCAACCTAAACCATTCCGTGATTCTCCACAATCCTGGCACAACCCTGGTTTTATCACTCCAAAGAATACACACAAACCTCCATTTTTTGGTGCTGTTTGGGAGATCTTTGCTTAACACTGATCATGGAATTGAAAAGCATTCCAGGGAGGACAGGGACACGAGATGGAGCTGTGCCTGTTCCGTGGGAGTTGGATTTTCTCACATCCTTTCCCTGTCTCTGTGTCTGGCTCTTGGAAATCCATGGGCAGCAATTTCAACCCCTTGGTGGAGGTTATTAATGGCTTCACATGGACACAGGGCAGGGATAGATGGGATACTGGGAAGGAATCCTTCCCTGTGAGGGTGGTGAGGCCCTGGCATGGAATTCCCAGAGAAGCTGTGGCTGCCCCATCCCTGGGAGTGTCCAAGGCCAGGTTGGAGCAACCTGGGATACTGGAAGGTGTCGGGGTTGGAGCAGGATGATCTTTAGAGTCCCTTCCCATCCAAACCAGTCTGATTCCGTAATTCCATGATTATATTCCTTCCCTCCCATCGCAGCAGCACTTGTGGAATGAGACAAGCATTTGCAACTCAGCTGCTTTGGGCAAAAATCTTGTGGCTGCATTTCCTGACTCAAACTGGGTTCASCTGAGCACTGGACTTCCCAATGAATCCATGAAGCCAGGGATGAAGAGCCTCCCACGGCAGGAATTCTCTGACTGTCACGAGGGTGACATTYGCTCAAGTCAAGCACCAAATTACTCAAATTTCATTGGTTTTGCTGGAAAACACAAAAGTTTGGGGAAGTCAGAACCCTTCTCTCAGTCACTGAGCTTGGAGCCTCATCCCTCCCCTGTGGGACTTCCAAGGGAGGGAAGATTTCCCTTAGCTCTGTTCTCTCCAGGGTTCATCCCAAGCCTCGATGCTCCATGGATCCGCTTTAGCTTCACTTTGGGATGTTTGGGAGAACTTCTGGAACAATTCTCCTTAAAAAGCAAGGAAAAGGTTGCTGAGGTTCCCAACCTGTCCATTTAAGGATTAGGATTTTGCCAGAGTTCCACCTTCCCAGTGCAGATTTATGCCTTTTTTCTTCTCTGTTGCCTTTGCCTCCAGGCCCTGCAGSTTGGGAATCAAAGGGTCCTTTCCCTCAGGAGCCACAGTGGTCACTTAGTGGAGTGATTTTTCCCAGCTTTCCATGTAGCACTCCGACCTCTCTCCGAGGTGGATTAGGGATGGACCAGTGAGCAGTCTCATTTTTTGAAGGCTTCCCACTGGAAATCCATCCCTGCAACTCTTCCAGTGGAGCTTTGAAGCCAAAAATTGTCTGGAAATGTCTCAAAGCTTGATGTTTTTCACCCTCTTTTCCCAGTGCCGCGATGTGAGGACGAGAGAGGTTGGAATTCAGGAAATCCACCACAAAGTGAGACCATATCAGGTAAGGATTTGCCTTTTTTTTAATTTCCCCCTGGAGGTTTTTTCAGGATTTATTTGCTGTGTTCGGTGTGGAATTGTCAGGACCCATTTGTTGCACATCCAATCCTGTGCTTTGCCTTTTCTGAGTTTAGAGCTTTTTTGGGATGAATTTCCATGTTTCTATAGGCAAACAGTGGATGTTTAAATATATATTTATATGTGGGTATATTCATTGAGCACAGGGCACAAATGCTGTGGTTTCCCTTCCTAAAATCCTAAAATAATCCCCCAAAAGATGGCTGTGCTTATGTTAGGGAGAGGAAAATGTTCCCTGCTGAACTTGAAGCATCTAATTTAGGGGATCACAGAATCCTGGAATGCTTTGGGTTGGAAGGGATCTCAAAGATCAGCCAACAAAAAGCATCTGAAGTGATGCTCCAGCTCCCTGGAGTCACAAGGAGGGATCAATCCTTCCACAAAGGGATCGGGAATTCCATAAGGAAATGAGGTTCCTAAGASCACACAGGCCCTGAGCATTCCATGCCTGTGTGTTCTGGCTAATCCATTGTATCCTGGAAATATCTCCTGATCCTTTGCTGATGTTAGGGAAGGACTGCAGTGATCCTGGAGTTTGTCCATTGACTTCCAAGAACAGGAATTCTTGAATTTCTGGGAGACAGCTGGATCAGGGTGGCACTTCCATGCCCCTCTCCTGATCCCACTTCCTAAAGTGAGCCCCCGACCCAGGGCTGGGATGTGTCAGCACAGGGAGATTCCTAACAAAGCTCCTCTCACTCCTGCTTTGGAAGCTCCACAGATTCCTTGGGCTTCAAGGAGGCTCCGAATTGGTCCCAGAAGTTCAGTGGAGTGAATATTCCCTGAGTTTAGCTGCTGGAAGATGTTCTCCCTTTGCAAATTCCGGGGAGTCAGACGGAGCAAAACACTCCCCGTTTGTAGAACACCTAGAAATGCATAAGAATCCCAGATAAACTATCCTGTTCTTCCCAGATTCCTGCAGGAACTGAGGCTGTCCAGGCCCCCAGGCCGGGGCATCCTCATCTGCGCTCACCTCCTGGAATCTCTCCCCACTCCCATTGCCAGCAGCAGCGGCGCTAATCTGATTTAAATTGTAGATTTTTTGGGGATTGGGGGGGAGCAGCCAGCAAATAGCTCATCACAGAGGCCTTTCAAAGCCGCAAATTCCCTTTGTCAAACCCCTCCGGGCRAGTGGCAGCGGGGATGTCATTCCGGAGCCGGAGCGGCATCCGTCCTGACAGGCAGCGGGAGGAATCCTCGGGAAGATGGAGGCGTTTCGTTCCCCCCTCCCTGGCGCCCGAGGCTGGTGACAAGGTGTGATGTTCATCTGGGCTGTGTCAACAAACAAACAGCCACATCCCCTCCGTCAGGGAGGATCGTGCCTCATCCCGGCTCCGTTAATCGCTCCCTCTAATTAATGGCGCTCCACGAGTCTCCCGTCTGGGAAGGAGCCGGGGTGGGGTGGTTTTTTTTTTTAATAATAATGCGTCTGCTCGAAAATCTGGGCTTTTAAAAGCCAATTTGAAGTGGTTTTGCTGTTGACAGAGCTGTCTCCACGCTGCCTTTTCCGTCAGGAGCAGGGGGAGGTGTTTGCTCGTGCTCGGAGGGGTTCGAGCTGCTACGTAACAGCCTTAAAAAATGGATTGTTGCTGTTGGAGTGACAGGATTTTGAGGGGCAATGACAGCTCTGTTAAGGATATGATCCTGCGTTTGTGGTGGAGCTGGAAGTGTGAAGCTGCTGTTCCTGAAAAAYGGGGGGGTTTATCCGGATGATGAGCTCAATTCCAAGGAATCAGGCACGTTTTGAAGCTGGGTTTAGGTGAAGGGTTTAACCTGCGACTGGGTTTTAATGGGACAGCTTAATCCCAGGCGTTTAATGGGATTTCATAGGGGAAAAGGGGAACCACCCAGGGAGGGTTGTTCTTAGCCAGGGGTAGTTTATGGACAGGGGACTGGAAGTGTCCAAGGCCGGGTTGGATGGGGCTTGGAAAAAGCTGGGATAGTGGAAGGGTCCYTGCCCRTGGCARGGGGTGGAATGGGATGAGTTTTAAGGTCCCTTGTCCTTGGAYGCTTCCAGGGGTGGAACAGTCCTTGGATTTGCTTCCCAAGCACAGCCCTGATCCGAGCTCAGCCCATCCCACAGGAGCACCTGGACACCCCCCCCCCAAATTTAAGGAATTCAGACAGGAAAGGCAAATGCCAGTGGATGCTCCATTCRCCAGCCCAGCACTGGTGTTCCAAACATTCCCATCCTGACAGTGCGGGATCGATCCCTATGGATAGGGACGGGCAGGAGGCCAATGGCYCCTGGGCTGTGCCAGCTCTGGGGTGGCAGCAGGGCCAGGGCAGTGCCCGTGGAGGTGGAGTCCCCATTCCTGGAGGGATTTCAAATCCCCGTGGATGTGGCACTTGGGGACATGGATCCGTGGTGGCCTTGGCAGTGCYGGGGGATGGTCTATGATCTCCCAGGGCTTTTCCAGCTCAAACAATTATAATTCCATACCTTTCCAGTACATCCCAGTACAAAGACCTAAAGCAAAGAACCTCCCTGTTTTCCCTGCAAATCCATGAATTAAAGATTTGTTTACGCAAAAGCCGTCGGGGATCGGTGTCACCTCCGCTCCGTCTCACAGCCTGGGCGAGCACAGCTCCCAATTAAATCCCGTCCTGTCTGCAGGAAGGCTCGTTCCCACTCTGGAATGAGCTCRTGGATGTGTCCCGATGTGCCAAGTTCTCCGGGAGCACGGCTCCGTTCCAGGTCGTGTGTCAGGGCGGCTGACACTGATCCACGGCTCAGCTGGAGCAGCTCCGGGAAATAAAAGAGCAGGAGATGTTTGAGCCACCCTGAAACTGAGTTAAATATCTGGAAAAGAGTAAAAGTTTGGGATTAAATATTGTTAAACACTGCTACACAAAGAATTCCAGATGGAAAGATCGGAGAACTCCTGGCTTCTCCCCAAAAAATGAAATAAATAGAAAAAGCGGCTCCACTGCTTGTCCTCCAGCAGGGAATTCCCTGGGAGGGTGGGGAGGCCCTGGAATGGATTTCCCAGAGAAGCTGTGGCTGCCCCGTCCCTGGAAGTGTCCAAGGCCGGGTTGGAGCAACCTGGGATGGTGGAAGGTGTCCCTGCCCGTGGAATGGGRTGAGCTTTAAGCTCCCTTCCCACCCAAACCATTCCATGATTCCGTGAGACAGGTACCCATGTGGGATCCCAGCAGTGGGATTCCCATCTGGAGTTAAACTGGCCTTTAGGGAAGYGCTCCATGTTTGCTGTGAACCACATTTATGGATCCATGAAATCGGCTTTGGTCTCCTCARTGCGTTACTTCAATATTTCTAAAGTTTTCCTTTTTCCCTCCTTTTCCTCGCCATCCCTTCTCCTCTTGGGCTCCAGATCGAGTTGATCCGGAGGGATTACGTGGCCAATGGTGGCTGGGAGACCTTCCTGTCCTACGAGGACCCTGAGCAGGACATCCTGGTGGGGCTCCTGCGCCTGCGGAAGTGCTCCGAGGATTCCTTCCGCCCGGAGCTGAAGGGAGGCGTCTCCATTGTCCGGGAATTGCACGTCTACGGCAGCGTGGTGCCCGTCAGCAGCAGGGATCCTTCCAAATTCCAGCACCAGGTACTCCAAACCCTCCTGCTTTTCCCTCCGGGCCTCGTTCTTGCCCCCTGGTTCCCTCTTTCCCCAGGAAAATTGGAGAGGAATTTTATTTAATGCCTGATATTCGCTCGGTTCCTCTGGGTTATGATGGGAACAGGATTGAATGTGAGCTCCTTCTTGCTGGAATCATGTTGCTCCCGAGGTTTTTTTTTTCCAATGGGATCGTGTTCCAGCAATTGCAGCGGCTCTGAGGTTGTAAAAAAATTCCTTGTCTGGATGCTCCCGGTGCYGCTTCATTCCCACACAACACGAGCTCCTGTCTGCTGGTGTTAATTTGACATCCTTTGTGCCTTTTGATTTCCTTCTCCAATTAATTCCTGTTCAATGGATGAATTTCATTTCTGGAATCTGCAGTAATTACGTGTGGGGAGGTGAGGGTTTATTCGGTTTCCTTTCAATTTGTGGGATAGATTCTCCCAAAACAAAAAGGCCTGGAGAGGCTGTGGCTGCCCCATCCCTGGAAGTGTCCAAGGCCAGGCTGGATGGGGCTTGGAGCACCCTGGGATAGTGGAAGGTGTTGGGGTTGGAATGGGATGAGCTTTRAGGTCCCTTCCCACCCAAACCATTCCGGGATCCTCTGGAGCTGCTGGGATGGCTCCAGCCTGGGGTTCTGTTKCCYRGCASACAAATCCCATGGGATGCAGCTCCAAGGGATTCAAGSAAAACCCTGAGCTCCAGGGAGAGCTTGGAGCCCCTTCCARAGCCTCAAGGGGCTCCAGGAGAGCTGGAGAGGGACTTGGGACAAGGCATGGAGGGACAGGACACAGGGAATGGCTTCCCACTGGGAAAGGGGAGATTGGGGTCGGATGTTTGGAAGGTATTCTTGGCTGGGAGKGTGGGGAGGGGCTGGGCTGGATTTCCCAGAGAAGCTGTGGCTGCCCCCGGATCCCTGGGAGTGTCCAAGGCCAGGCTGGAGCAACCTGGGATAGTGGGAGGTGTCGGGGCTGGAATGGGATGAGCTTTCAGGTCCCTTCCCACCCAAACATTTCTGGGATTCTGTGAGTGATTTGGTGAGACTCAGGAGCAAAGCTCAGTGAGGGTCAGACAGTTTTTTCCTTCAGAGACCCTTCCACACATTCCTTAATCCATGGGAAGAGCGGAGTTAAAGCCATCACTCATTCCTTGCGGCGACTCGKGGGAAAACATCCCCTTTCCCTGCTGCCGGGTGGAACAAGCTGGGGCTTGTGCCGAGCAAAAATGGGAATTAAATCTCACCCCGGTGGGTTCTGAACCTTCAGACTGAGCTTTTCCAACAGCAATCACTTCTGTCCTCCTTGCCAGAAGTGATGTTTTCCAATTAACTTCCCGGGATGGATTCCTCYGTGCCTGAGTATTTGCATTAAGCCTTGCTCGGTGCTGTGACATCAGGTGGTGGCTGGAGGAAACAGAGGAAAAAAGAAGTGGGATATTTCCACTGGAAAATCGTTAACACTTGAAAATGTAGTAGGAAAGAAGTGGTCCTAAATATTAAAAAAAAAATTAACTTTGGGGGGGAAAAAAAAAAAAGGGAAAATTAAGAGAATCAACACTAAAATAGCTGCAAATTAAAATTCCAAGGCACTTCCTGGTTGGAAGGACACTTTGGGATGAGCGTTTCTGTGTGTTCTTTAAAAATGCCTGCAAGTGTTCCTTTTTTTTTTGGGAATTAAATCCCATCTGCTTCAGCGCCGCCACGGCCCCACTCAGTTCGTCTCGTCGGCAGAACAGATGAGGGGAGAGCCCGCTATAATTCCTGCATCCTGATGTTTAGGAGGGAATTAATCCAATCAATTACTCCCAGATATATGGGACGACGAAGTTGTTAAATAGAGTGGAAAGGCTCTTCCCTTATTTTGAAGCATCGTTGTGATTCCAGGGGCTCTCCTGCTGTGCGAGATTTCCAGACGTAAACAGAGGCATGGATCTGGTCCACCACCCTCACAGCCGGGAATTTTTTCCCAAGATCCCACCCCAATCTCCCCTTTCCCAGTGGGAAGCCATTCCCTGTGTCCTGTCCCTCCAGCCCTTGTCCCAAATCCCTCTCCAGCTCTCCTGGAGCCCCTTGAGGCTCCAAGCTCTCCCTGGAGCTCAGGGTTTTSCTTGAATCCCTTGGAGCTGCATCCCATGGGATTTGTGTGCTGGGAAACAGAACCCCAGGCTGGAGCCATCCCAGCAGCTCCATGGGATCCCAGAATGGTTTGGATGGGAAGGAATATTAAAGCCCATCCCATTCCACCCCCTGCCATGGCAGGGACACCTTCCACTATCCCAGGTTGCTCCAAGCCCCATCCAAGCTGGCCTTGGACGCTTCCAGGGATGGGGCAGCCACAGCTTCTCTGGGAATTTTGTTGCAGGACCTCCCTGCCCTCACAGGGAGGGATTCCTTCCCAATATCCCATCTATCCCTGCCCCTCTGGCAGTGGGCAGTTTCAGTTTAAAATTCCAGGATGATTTGCCATCAGTGGGTTTAACTCCATCCTGTTCCTGCCACGGAGAACCAGTCAGACACTGGAACTGCCAGCGAATAATTCCATGAGGAGACAAAAATCCCTGAGGAAGCTCCAGTTTATGGTTGACAACACCCCTTCCCAAGCCTGCAATATCCTGCAATATTCCTGATCACAGGATCATTCCCATGCCAAAAATATGGATCTTTTGGAACTGATGTTTACCTTCTGACCTTGCTTGTGGCTTCTCTTTTTCCAGAACTTACCTTTCCTTCCTGTTATTTCTCCCGCTACAGGGATTTGGAATGTTACTGATGGAGGAGGCAGAAAGAATAGCCAAGGAGGAGCACGGGTCATGGAAAATTGCTGTCATTTCAGGTACCTTTGCTTTATCCYTWTTTTTTTTTTTTTTTAATGTATTTATCTTAATCTGAAAATAAACGTGGCGCAGCCACCGCTGGGAGCGCTCCTCGGGTCAGGGAGGAATGAGCAGCAGCGATTATTCCTTCCTCACGGAAGTCCAATTCCATGGGAGGTTTATCCAGGCGATGCTGTTGCTGTGAGGAGAGAGCAGAGGACGCTCCGCAGGGATCCATCCCGAGTGCTGGAGGACGTGGATTGTGCRCCCACGGGAGTCTCCCTCCCCCAGACGCCATTCCTGACCTCCCTGATCCAGCCCCGTGGCAGGTGGTTGTCCTGGGGAGCTGCTTCCCAGAGCTTCCAGGGCTGGAAAATTGCCAGCCTCCGTTTCAGAGCCTGCAAGTGCCATAATTTGTGGGACGGAGGAGCTTTTAGGATGCGTCAGGAATTACCCTGGAGGAGGGAGCTGCAACAAAGAGCTGCAGCCCCTTCTCCTGTTGCGTTTTCCGGGCTTTTTCCGGCTCCTCGCGGGTGGGACGGCAAAGGGACAGCCTTTGTGTCTGGATTTGTCTCATCTGGGCAGCTGTGGAGCTAAAGAAAGCTTTTCCAGGGGTATGGAACCATGGAATATCCAGGGTTGGAGGGATCCAATAATCCCACCCTGTGCCTGGGAGTGTTGTCCAAATGYGCAGGAGGAGCCAGATGCTCCAAGAGAATTTTATATTCTCTGGATTTCCTATTCTTTGTTTATTTTAGACATATTGTTCCCAGAGAAGCTGTGGCTGCCCCTGAATCCCTTGAAGTGTCCAAGGAAAGGTTGGACAGGGCTTGGAGCAGCCTGGGATAGTGGAAGGTGTCAGGGATGGAATGGGATGAGCTTTAAGGTCCCCTCCCATCCAAACCATTCCATGATTCCTTGATTCTGTCTCCCAGTTGTTTCCCTCCTGCTGCTGGGTGGTGTCAGCATGAACTGGGAATTTYGCGTGGCTTCCATTTGTATCCTTGGAGCGCAAAGTCCAATATCCTGCAATTTCCCTTTGAACGCGGAATCCTGCAGCATCCTCAAAGACCACAAGTTTTCCAGCTGTTTCCTTGGAGATGCTGAATTTCAGTCCTCCTGGAGGCTTTTATCTGAAATGATAAACGCAGCCGGGAGTTCTTTCTCCGTTGGAGGGGGAAATTTGGGATCCGAAATGGATTTTTTGAATTYGGGAGCCCGTTGCAAAGTTACATCTCCAACACGAAATGACTTCTCCTGAAGGAAAAATGTGGATTTTTAGGATGGGACAGCGTTGGAGGGGTTTTGGTTTTGATTGAAGGTGAAGGCTCATTTCTCAGGGCAGTTCAGGTTCAGCTCTGGTTAGAAATGAGCACAAATCCTCATTCCAGGGRRGTTGGACAAGATGATCCTTAARGGTCTCTCCCAACTCCAGGTCGTGCTGCTGGTGGGGGCCCGCTCACCTTTAGGGAATGACTTTGGGAAGCTGGATGAGTCCAGAGAGGCCCAGGACTCTCTGGCTGATTATTCAGCACGGCCTTGGATTGAAGCGTGGCTTGGAGTTGGTTCGGAAGTGCATTTTCCTCAGTCCAGAGGGAGGGAAATCCGGGTGGGAAGCCTGTACCTCCAAAACGGGCAATACGGTGATGGAAAGCAGCAAAGAAAGGAAAACTCTCCTGGTGGTGGACACTTCCTGCCATCTCCAGCTGTGTCCATTGGGATCTCTCCCCTCCGTGGCAGAGCGCGTTGGCTGCCAGAGCCAATTTTCCTTCTGGCTCCAGAGGATTTCAGGCAGAATCCTTTCCCCTCCTCTTGCTTCCTTCCCACGCAGGACCTCGTCCATCCTTTTGATGGGACATTTTTCCCCTTGCAGGTGTCCCCTGCTCGGGTCGGGTGCTGGGGACTGTCCCTGCGTGTGGCTCCAGGGAGGGCTGACCCCTCATCCCCCTCGGCACTGMGTCACATTCCGGCATTTTTATATTCCCGCCCGGGCAGCGCTGTACAACCACTCCATCCAAACGTGGAAATGGGAAACAAGCGAGTCATTGATCCATGATTGCCTCCTGACTGAGATCAGGAGGACCGGAGCGGTCAGRTTGGGGTGACCGATCCCAGCGTTTCCCTCGGCATTCCGCGGCGGCCGGGAATCCGCGACCGCAGGGAGGGATTAAACTCATTCCACCTTTTTTCTGGGGTCTGGAATGGTTCATTGCAGTGGGTGACTCATCTCCCGGTGTGTTGGTGCTGCTGGGACACCCTGGCTCATGTGCTGGAGGAAGCTGGGATTCTCTTCCTTCACCTTTTCCCACCAGGGGAGACAACGGAGGCTCGGGATTTGCCAAACCGGATGCATCACGCGGTGTTAAATTCCCCTAAAAACCGGGAATGTTCCGGGAGAGAAACTGAGCTGGCTCATAAATCACAGGTGAAGTTCCAGGGCACCCAAAGTAGCCTCATTTCCTCGTGTAAACAGCCCTTGGCCACCCTGGAAGGGATAAATTACCAGAGCCGTCGGCGTCTCTGGGATGTTGATTCATGGGGAACTCGGGAGAGCGCCGGACGAGGAGACTCCAAGGATTGATGGGGTCTGGGAGGGCTCCCTGGAGTTTTTGCTTCCAGCCCCAGCTGGTTATTTTTAGAAATGCCAATCTCTCAGGCTATTAATAAGAGAAGAGGTGGCCCAAGATAAGTGGAAATAGGGAGAGTTAATGAATTGACTCTCTGATGTTTGTCTGCCTCGGATTGATGGCCTTTGGAAAAGAAATTAATTAGGGGGATTTGGAAGAAGCCAAGGGTAAACGTGGAGCAGGGGGATCGGTGCTGTGGAATAGCTGCTGTGTACAATCCCCTGGTTCATAATGGGCTTCAGGTCTGGAGGTTTAATAATGTGGCAGCTTTGAAAATACAGGCTTGATACTGTATTAGCTGGGATTTCTGTGCAGGAATGAGCAGGAATATTGGCTGTCCTTAAGCAAGGACACTCCTGCACAAGCCAGGATGCTGCAAGCTTCCTGGCAGGAAGCTTTTATATCTATATTAATATTATATATATCTATATAAAGGCAAATCCTACACAAAATCTGGTGAACGGGAGTTGAAAATGTGGGGAATCCTTCYTGCTTCTTCCTTCCTTTCCCCATTCTCAGCCCATCCCTGATTTATAAAACCCAAACAACAACAAAAAAAAAAAACCAAACCCCAGAACTTCTGAAATGAGATTGGGTGGGAAGCATTTAGAAATCAGATTAATGACAAAAAGAAGGTGATTTCCCTCCTGGGGGTTTGCAATACCCAACAGCAGAAGTGGGGTTGAATCAGAGCTGTGAGCAAGAGCAGTTTCCAGGGATTTAAAAATAAATGCTCTTTTCTTCCATGGGAATCTTCCTCTGGGACTGGCACTGCCCTTGCCCTGCCCACACGTGGGAATGCTCATTTTTGAGGCTGCACCCAGGAGTGAAGGGCTTAAAGTTTGTTCTCAGTCAAAGCTCCGAGTGTGGAGTTTTTTGCGTTCATAACCCAAATTTCCTGCTTGTTTCATCCGGTTTTTCATCCAAGAATTCCTGGATTAAGGCAGGTTTATGTCCAGTGGCTTTGTCCAAAGGCTGTTCCGGAGACGCTGGTGCTGCTCCCTGGTTTGCCAGTCCCACCCTGAAATTTGGGAACCCTTCTGCACCTCCTCAATTTCCCAGYCCCACCCTGAAATTTGGGAACCCTTCTGCACCTCCCCACCTGCAGCACCCGGAGCAGGGAGAGGATCCGAGGGATCCATGGGACAGCCGGCACAGATTTCCCTGGAAAACCACATCCAAACCATGATTTCCCTGTGCTTCYTCAGAGCACATTGGTTTCCTAGGGGAAAAAACCCCAGAGTTTCCCAGCAGACTCTTTCCAAAGCATTTTGTTCTCCCTGCTGTTCTTGGAATAAACAGGTTCGGCTGAACTCGGCTTCTCCCGAATCTCTTTGCTTTTCCAGTTATTTAATTTAGGGAGAGAAATGGGAAAAGATGCAGCAGGGTTTAACAGGATGGCTTGTAACCCATGGAAGGTTACTTCCAAACAAAGGAAAATCAGGGGTCCCCTGCTTCGGGCACCCAGGAGTCATCACAGGCAGCGAACCGGGAATGACGACCGGAGCCGGGAATGACGCCCGGAGCTGCAGCTCGGCAGCTGCTTCCTGGTGTGCCCAGTTAAACATCACTTCATCAGGAGAGGACCACTGGGAGAACTGCCTGTAATGGACCAGGCAGCGGTGACAAATGGACTCGGAGTGCCTTTGTAGGGAAAACGAGCCTTGGCAAGCCAAGGTTGGGAAGGGCGTTTGGGATTCGGGGAAATCGGGGTAGGGATGGGATGGGAAACGGTACCAGCCAGGGATATCTGGTGTCACGATGCCAGGGACACCTCTGGCGTTGATAAAGCCTGGATGTTGTTATCCTGRGTGCTGTTTCCCTGGATGCTTTGCGTCCCAGCTGCAAGGTCCATCCATCCCCCCGARGCTCGGCCTCCTATCCGGACGTTTCACCAACCCAACCCGGACGAACATTCCCAGCCAGGCGCCGGAATCGCGGCCCGTTTGCCAGGATTCTGTGCCGCCTTAGCAGGAGGAAGGAGGTGCCCCCCCCCTCGGTGGAATCAAAGAGCAAAGTAGAGAGCGAGGGGTTTGTTTATCGCGGAGTCGTTGCTCATTTAAGGTAATTTTCTGCTTGAGTGGTGCCTTTCTACTCCGGTGATGGGAGCGCTGGATTAGTATTCAGGCTGGGGTGGCTGAATGGGAGACCCTGGAGGCATCACTCCATTATTCAGAGCTCTGGGGAGGCCTGATCTGCAATGTCTGTTTTTCCATTTGCCAGCATTTGTAATTGCCTGTGTGTTCTCTCTGCCTTTTGTTGGGTTTTTTTTTGGTTGGTTTTTATTTTTTTTGTGGTCTGGTGGGTGGTTTTTGGGGTTGGGTTGTTTTTTTCGCTTTGCGGTTCTACCTGCTTTGAATTTTGCGTCTCTTTTCCCTTTTTTCAAGAATTCCTCCCCAAACCTAAATGGCACTGAAACGATTTCGAACGCGTTGCCCCTCTGACGTCCACAGGCATGGAAAATACAAGGAATGTGGGATTTTGTTGTTGTAGGGTGGGCTCGTAACCTTGTTGAATTCAGCATCCCCTCTTCCTTTTTGGCCTTGGGTTCTGCATTCAGGGGTTCCTCTCCTTTTGCTGCTCCGATCCCTAACAAAGCTTTCCCTCCCACTCCTCTTCCACCATTCCAGCTAAAGATCTGGATCTGTTTCTGTTTGGGATGGGATTTTGGGGCTGGAAGCTGCACCGCTGATGTTTGGGAAGGGAGTAAACCTGGAGTAACCATACAAACATCTCATCCTCCAGTCATTTGTTGCCCAAGGACTTACAGAGTCAGAGGAGTGACAGCCCTCAAGGGATTTTTCTCCCTGCAGCAACTGATAAACTTCTCTCCCCATCCCTTTCCATGGAATTCTCGTGGATGTTCCGCTGTACCTTGAGCTGGGGAGGAGGAATAACGGCAGGGTCTGGGTGAAGGTGGATAAAGGACAGTCCTCTGTTAAAACCTTTCCTGTCATCTCCTCGATGGGTCCTCTGGTCATCATTTTGACTTTGAAGCTTGACATCCCATAATTAGCCCCATCTGACCCTAATCCTATAGCAAATAATTCCAGCTGGTTCCTTAAAACAGCCCCAGGGATGGGTGTGGGAAACGTAGGAACAAGTTCTGAGGTACTGGAAAACCTGGATCCTCCCTCTGCCAAGTGACAGCAGCTCCTGACCGGATGTGCTTCCACGCATCCAAACATTCTGGATCCTTTGCGTTTCCTCGCAAATCCCTGGATTGTTCTGGTGTCACCCCCTGATTCTGGGGGATGTCTTTGTCCGGGGAGATCCAAATCAGGGCTTGACAATTCCATGAAACGTCCGAGCAGTGAAATCACACCTCCGGTACCTTTGTGCTTTGAGGGACAGTGCTTTGTCGCTCCTGGMGGGGCTTGGTGGCCTCGTGCCTCCGTCTGGAAGAGCTGGAGGTCAGCTGGATGATCCCTGAGTGGCCCTGGCACGCGGAGTGTGGAATATCCGTGTGCCAGCCCGGCTCTGCGCCGCCGGCTCCGAGCGCGCTCCTTGCCAGSTCCTAAATCTCCCGCTCCTCTTTGTGAGAAGCGTTGGGATCGTGCCAGACCATCCTGTGCTGGCACTGGGATGTCTGCCTTGCCCACGTGTGCCATCTCCTGTCGGGGTTTTTAAAGGGATGCGTCTCCTCCTGTCTCGGGAGTCTACAGGGGCTCCAGGAGAGCTGGAGAGGGACTTGGGACAAGGGATGGAGGGACAGCACAGAAGGGAAATGGCTTCCCAGTGCCAGAGGGCAGGGTTAGATGGGATATTGGGAAGGAATTCTTGGCTGTGAGGGTGCGGAGGCCCTGGCACAGGTTGCCCAGAGAAGCTGTGGCTCCCCCCTTCCTTGGAAGTGTCCATGGCCAGATTGGACAGGGCTTGGAGCAACCTGGGATAGTGGAAGGTGTCGGGGTTGGAACGGGATGAGCTTTAAGGTCCCTTCCCACCTAAACCATTGTGTGACTGATTTTATCCCACTGACTGTCCCRGGCTCACCCGCTGCATCCCTGATTCCGTGAATGGAAAGCTGGGATGAGCTGTGGGTGAGGCTGCCRGGGCTGCTCCAAGGGCAAGGACCGGGCGGGTGCGGACGGACTCGGACTGCAAATGCCATTCCCGGCCCTACGAGGCAGCTCCGTAAATACTCTGCTCCTGCACGGAAGAGCTTCCGCGGCTGCCGTGACGTCTGCCGSCGTTATCTGTCCGTGCCGGCCTCGGGAAGCAGCCCGGCTTGGCTTGTACCGCCGGGATTGTGTCCTTATCTCCCTGCAGAAGGTGCTTGTTCGGGGAGGAGGGGGCCGGGATTGAATTCCCTATCGCGGGTGTTCCATCCACGGCCGCCGGGGCCCGTGTCCGGCACCCTTTCCTCGCCTTCCCTGCTGGGGATCGGCTCCCGAGGCTGGGAGAGGCGTCTGGATCCGGAGCGGCGGCTCGGCCGTCGCGGTGACGTCGCGGCCTCTTCCCGGCGCGCGGAGCTCAGCTCCCTGCCAGGAGCTCATTTCCACGGCTCTTCCCCCGGACCGGGCTCCCGTCCGTGTGCTGTCAAGGAGAAAATTAACGTGGCCGCGGGCCAGGGATGTTCCACGGCCGAGCGCGCCGGGGCCGGCGAGGAAGAGGCGGGATGGATTTCTCAATGGGAGGCGTGGAGGAGCCAGGTGATGCCAGGCGTTTGTGGGATCGGCGGAGGAGCTGGGAAGAGCCGGAGAAAAAACATCCGTAGGTCGGCCGGGGCTCCCCACCTGCTCTGCCGGGAGCGGCGGAGCGGGTGAAGTTTGGAAGCAAGGGGAGAGCTGGGATTGGCTTATTTTAACTGGATGAATTCCTGCTTTGCCACGCCAGAACCTCCTGGCACTGCAGGGATCCCCATGGAGCTGCTGCTCCAGTGCCCCTCTCCGTGGTGCTGCCTCTGGGTGAACCCACAGACTCGGAGCGTCGCCCAATCCCAAAGGGTTTGGGTGGGAAGGGACCTTACAGCTCATCCCRTTCCGCCCCCCASATAAGGTTCAGATGACCTCCCAAGATCCTTCCCAACYCTTCACATCCATCCTGTGATTCCCGGCTGAAGGAGATGGGCTGGCTCTCAGGATTGCTGAGTGTTCCTTTCGTTGGTTTAAAATCCCGGAGCCCGTAGGAAAAAAAGATGGATCGCAGGTGCCTCACATGCTCGGTGACTCATCCCAAATCCCAGTCCCTCGGCAGTACCCGGCTGGCTGGGTTGGATATTTCAACCACCGACTCTGGAAGGAGCCTCAAGAGCTAAAACCTCACAAACTCAAGGTGGGAAATTTGGGGGTGAGGAGCAGACACRTTTCCCTGTCCTCGTCTCTCCCAATGCACCCATGGTGGCACTTGGTTAAATTCTCACAAAAACTACGGAATTAACTCCTGAATATCTCATTTTCCTTGGTTTAGAGCCARGAGATCCGTCAGCTCTGTTGATGTGGGGGTTTTCTGTCTCCYGGTGCAGCTGGGTCGGGGCAGGGCCGTGTGGTCATTAATGGAATATTGCTTCCATCATAAAGGGATCAATGAGATGGAATCTCACCATCTGGAAGCCCTTGGATGGGTCTCACCTGCAGGCTTGGCCTTTAATTTGATTTTTTTCAAAGGTGCTGTTTGTGTCGTGTGGTTTCTTCCCCGATTTTTATTCCTTGAGCTGAGAAATTGGAGGATCAGCCCCATCAGAAAGAGTCTGCATCTCTCTGCATTCCCAAGGTGGATTTATGTGGAGCAGGGATCGGCTTTGTGTGGGAATCCAGAGGGCGATTCCGGGCGTATCCAGGGCTTTCTGCTCTGTGGGTCAGGGCTTCAAAAATAATCCCACCTCGGATCTCCAAGACCACCGGCGTTTCACAGGTGTTGAGCTGATGAAGGGACACCCAGGCCTCAAAGCTCCTTTTTTTATCACGGATTTGTGATGTGGAATCGCCCAGCCGTGGGATCGCGGCTCCTCGGGGCCRTGCGGTGACACGGGGGCTGTGAAAACAGTAATTTCCAATCTCCGGGAAGCATTCCAGGCAGGAAGATGGAAAAAAACAAAAGCCCAACTTGCATTTGACATTAAAAACCAGAGGCTTTCGGGGGCGGATTCCTCGTGCAGGTCCAACAAACAGCAGCAAACAGACGAAACAGGGGTTGGGCGCAGCCAGGGTTGGAGTGCCGCTCCTTTATCCCGACTGGAGAAAGGATTCTCGCCCTGGGATACTCATCCCGTGATTCCAGGGTGAGGAGAGGCTTTGCCGGCGCTGATGTGAGCAGTGTGAGTGCATCAGGACGTGGCCAAACCACAGCTCTGCCCCGATGAGCTCTTGGTGGCTGCTGCAGCRGGAGGAGGCCGTGGAATGCTCAGCCCTCCCGCCCCTGGATTGAATCCCTCTGGAGAATATGGATTCACACGGAGGGAGCGGCTCCGCGGGGAAAGTGCCGCAGGCCCCGGCGCGGTGAGGTGCTCGTGGGTTGGGAAAAAACAGCAGAAATCACTTCCGGTGCTCTGATTTTAAAGCAGATTTCCTGACATTAAATGGTTTTTAATTAGCTTTGCAAAATAATATTTCTTTTCTGCTCAGAGGGTGGTGAGGCCTTGGCACAGAGATGYGGCTGCCCCATCCCTGGAAGTGTCCRAGGCCAGGYTGGACAGGGCTTGGAGCACCCTGGGATAGTGGAAAGTGTCCCTGCTCACGGCAGGGGGTGGAACGGGACAGGCTTTAAGGTCCCTCCCAACCCAAACCRTTCCRGGATACTGGGAGCGTTTCCAAAAAGCTTCTGATTTTCAAAGGATTTTTATCTCCCAGCGTCTTGGGGAACTTTGAGAAAACATGTATTTTTTTTTATTTAAAATAAAAATCTTTGCTGTAGGGATCAGTGTAGGGATTGTTCYGTGGTTTCTTAAATTAAAAACTTTCCTCTGCTTGCTCTGACGTGCCCGGGCTTTCTCAGCAGTGTTAAAAAGTGTTATTTTTCTCCCCCGTTTCCTTGGTGCTGATAAGGCAGTTTTTGGTTATCTCGGATCCTTTGCCTCCTCCCCGCTGTTCCCGTTCCCTGCGGGCGATTTGTTGGGATTCACGTGAAACAGCCTCGTGTGTTCCCCGGAGATAAATCCCAGCCCTGTGGAAAGCGGAAATGCCAAAGCAAACCCACCAGAGGTGGATGGAGCTGCTGGGCATTCCTACCTCCGATTCCCAAACCCATGGATTTTCCGTCCGTGTCCGGAACGCCACAGACGAGAAAACCTCCCCTCTCCCTCTTTTCCTACCACTTTTGTGGATTTGCAAGCCTGGATTTGACCCTTCAACACATAAATAGGTCCTGCCAGCTTGAAGAGCGAGGTCTCGCTCCRAAGCCAACCCTGGGCATTCCCACAAGCGCCCAGGTGTCGGCTTTGGGACGCCACTGGAATTCACAACGAGCCTTTCGTTTGACAGCTGAGGAAGAGTCATCTTGAACTCCCTGGAGATCAAAGCAAGGAGTGCAAAAACCTCTAAAATGTGAGTTTTGTGTCCTTTAAACGAGGGCCTTGGTGTCCCTCTGGGGCTTGGGCAGCCTGGCCCGGCCGTGGGAGGCCAAGGAGGTTCTCCCAGAGAATTGTGGTTTCCTTCTTTGCCTTTCCAAGCTGGTCAAAAATGGGATGGTTGTGGTCTGTCCTTAAAAATGGGATGGTTATGGTGTGTCCCGTGGCAGCAGCAGCTCCTGTGCTTCCTGCCTGGCTCGGTGCCATCGTGTCCATGGAAATGCTGTAGGTGACAGGGAAAGCTTTTGTTGTTTCTTTCCCTGTGCCTTTTCCAGGCCGCAGCGGTGAAATTCCAGCTGCGGCAGAGCATTCCCTTCATACAGCAGCAACAAGGCCTTTCTGGTGCCAAGAGAAGCAGCTGTGGCCATCCCAGATCCCCGTGGCCATCCCAAATCCCCGTGGCTATCCCAAATCCCTGTGGCTGGCTTGAGACTCGCTGCTCGTCCTGGGTGAAATCCGTAGCATTTTGGTGAACGTTGCCTCACCCTCCCGTAGAATTCCTGAGTGGTTTGGGTGGGAAAAGGACCTTAAAGCTCATCCAGTTGCACCCTCTGCCATGGGCAGGGACACCTTCCACTATCCCAGGTTGCTCCAAGCCCCGTCCAGCCTGGCCTTGGGCACTTCCAGGGATGGGGGAGCCACAGCCCTGTCCTGCTTCCTGTCCTGTTTCCTGATCCTTTTCCCAGCACCCTTGAAGGACAATCCTGCTCACCAGAGATCCTACAGATTATCCAGGTATCCATGCTGTGAGCCCAGGGTTCCTTTTTCCACAGGCAAAGGGCTGCTCCATGTAGTTAATCCCAAAAAAAAACGTGGAAGAGGCTTTGCTCTGACCAAAATTTAATGGGGTGAGGCAACTGGGCAAGTTCAGCTGATTTGGGTGCAGGTTATCCCTGGAATATTTTGAGGGGGAGGGAAGCCGCGAGGCTGGAGGGACTCTGCATCCTGGGAGAAGATTCCAGGCGTTGCCAGAARATGTGGAGATTCAGTCCCTCGTGTGTCTCAGTGCGCCTCCGCCGTGGAATTTTTATGAACTATTAGCAGGTCGTTAATGATCCTGAAAACAATCTCATTTTCACTTAGTTCTGTGCCTAGTGAGCCGTGGGGAAGGSATCTTGGAGGATACTGGGATGCGGTGCCGGTATTCCGGTGCGGCAGGGCTGAGTCAGAGCAGGGAATTCATGGATTCACGGGCAGGGCCCGGTTCTGCCGCGGTCCCGTGCCCGTCCCTCTGGGCCACCGTTGTTTATCCCTGGCGCTGGAGCCGCTTCCCTCTGTCCCCCTGCTCCAGGCAGGCTTCAAAAATGTATTTGATGAATTTTGGGATGCAAATTCCAGGTTTGGGGGGGGTTTATCAGGAGCTTTCCTCAGGATTCAGGTGCTCCCAACAGCGGAGAACAAAAGGTGATCAAATTCACCGTTGGCAGAGGATGTGTCACTTGTGTCGCTGGACGATCGTGGGGAGGGGGACGCTTCCCAAAAGCCTCTCCTGGCTCCTGGCCGTGGGTTCCCATCCAGGCAGGTGGCTGGATCTGGTTTCGGATGTGGCTGGTTGGATCCTGCTCTGCCGAGCTCAGCCTGAGCTCCTGCGCCGTTGGATGCAGAATATTCAACGTTGAAACCCATTTTAAAGGTGCAGGATGAGGAATGCAGCCAGTCCAAGGGTTTGGCCTTCCCTGCCCAATCCTGCGGGATAGTTCTTTTGGGATGGTTCTTGGAGGAGGTTTCTTTTCCCTGGAAAGCGTGGGTGCGGCTTGGAGCGGAGGGAAGAGCGGGAAGGGCGCTGCCTGCACAGGTCCCACCGGCTCTGGGGCGTGTTTGGGGTAAATCAGAGCAGCAAAGTTTGGGAAGAGCACTTGGAAGAGCGTGGAGACCTTCCAGGTGTGCTCGATGGCCAAGGACCATCTGCTGGGCATTCCAAGGTGTTCCTCCAGCTCTGGCCCCTGGAATCACTCTCTCCATGGGGCCACAGGTCCTGCCAGGACCCTGCTCCAGTGTGGGCTTCCCGTGGGGTCACAGCCTCCTTCAGGCATCTCCCTGCTCCGGTGTGGGGTTCTCCAGGRGCTGCAGGTGGATCTCTGCTCCATCCTGGACCCCCACGGGCTGCACCCTRGGCTGGGAATCTCRGCTCCGGTGCCTGGAGCAGCTCCTGCCTCTTCTTCCTGCGGGGCTGCTCCTCTCATATCCTCACGCTCCTCTTCCCTGGCTGCCACCATCTCTGGCCTTGGTCTTGGAGCCGGCTGGAATCGGCTCCATCGGACACAGGGAAAGCTTCTGGCAGCTCCTCCCAGCAGCCCCAAAATTCCGCCACACAAACCCAGCGCAGGGGTCTCAGTGAGAGCTTTTCCCCTCGGAATCCTCTTCCTTTGAAAACATTCCCAGCAGCATCTCCTGCCTCCTCTTCAGGGAAGGCTTTCCCGTTCAAGGACAGGCATTTTGTGCGAGAAGTTACAGCCAGGGCAGGGCTGGGATGACGATGGAGACACTTGGAACCCCGGGATATGGGGTGGCTTGATCCCGTTGCCCTCCRGTGAGGAAGACCTGGTGCTCAAGGAGTGCCTCTTTGTAGCTCTGGGATTCATGGAAGCAACAGGAGATGCTGCCTTTAAACCCCTCACGTTTCCCAGAGGCTGCAGGAAAAAAGGGGAATTGTGAAATAACTCTGAGGAAGGCGTTTTTAATTTAAAACCAGCAGTTGAATTATTTGGTTGTCCTTCAGCTTGAGGGGTCACTGAGCCTTTCATCCAAGGTTTTCGGGGTCATGGATGATCTTTCAGTGCCAAAATCCCAAAATCTGTGTGTCGTACCACAACTGCTSTGCTGCTGAACCCACAGGATGTTTTTTAGGCAAGATATTGATTAAGGTGATAGTTCACTCCAGGTCCAGAGTCACATCCCAGCCCTCSCAGGCAGAGATCAGGAAGAGGGGAGTGGATGTGTTCGCAGCGGACTTGGAGTTTTCCTTGGTTTCAGGTTCACCCTAAAGTGGAGTGGATTTGGGTCCCTTCGGGATRTTTTGGGTCCAGGCTCTGCTGCGACATCCCAGGGGCTTTGCCACTGCTCAGAAGGGAATTTGCTCAGGTGTTCCCCAGTTTGGGGTTCTTTAAGCTCTTCCCAGCTTCTGGAATGAGGGGCACGAGGACATTKCGGGTCTGGGGTTCAGGTGTCTTTTCCATGCCTTTAATGCTTCATTGGAATCCTAGAATGAACCCAAGAGTGGTTTGGGTTGGAAGGGACCTTAAAGACCACCTAGGTCCAAGCCCCTGCCGGGGGCAGRGACACAGGGATGCTGGATGGGATTTTGTTGGGATCTTAAACCATTTGCTAACCATTAAAATGTGCATTTAGGAAACTGTTGAGCGTGAGATTTTAACCAAACCCATCCCAGCAGGCACGCGGAGAGAGGCAGGAAGGGGTTACCAGGGTCTGGAGGCTGCTCCAGCTGATTCCTGGAGAGCCATTTGCAAGCAGTTTCCAGGAACTGGAAAGGATGAGATTAGAGGGAAGAGGGGCTGCTTTTCCCGATGGAGAGCCGTGTCCAGGGATGCCGAGCCCCTCCTCCCTCCCCCGATGAGTAATGGCTGCATCCRTGAGCAATTAACGAGGTGAGGGGGAAGGAAGCGGAGCTGGACCCGTCCAGCATCCTGCGGGAAAAGCTCCCCCTGGACACGGACACCGCGGGGCCTCCTCAAGAGGGGGAARGAGCGGGAAGAGGCTCTCGGAGACCCGGGGCATTCGGAGCCGGCCTGTTCCAGGAGGAAATGGGATTGTGGCCGCCGAGCCCACTCAAGCACCTGGAGGAGAGCTGAGCTCATTCCTGGGAGCCGCCGGAATGGGGCTGAGGGGCTGTAGGGCCCTTCAGTTCCCGGGAATGGCCTCTCGAGGCCGGCGCTGGGCTTTGTGGTGCGCGGGGTCGTTCCCGGTTCTCCGCCGTTCCCGTGCCGGTTCCTCTCCCCCCGTCGCGGCCTTTCCCGAGACAAAGGACACGGCGCGCGATCYAGGGCAGATGGAGCAGCTGCACTTCCTGCCTGAACAACACCGTAATTAGTCCAGATGCTAACGAGCGAACGCCCCCGCTCCGGCACGGCAGCGACTGTCTGGAGAGGCCGAGCTGCTTCCAGCGGCATTCCTCCCTGGAAGGGACTGTCCTGGCTTTTCCAACTTGTCACCACACCGAGTTAAACCTTGTTGTTCTCCTCCTCACAGGCGTGGGCACCAGGAACTACTACAGGAAGATCGGCTACGAGCTGGAGGGGCCCTACATGGTGAAAAGGCTGGAATGATGCTCCAGGAAGTCCTCACCCCACCAGCGGCTGGGAAGAGCAGGAAGGAGGCAACGCTTATCCYGGGAATAACGCTCCGGGTGCCAGGTGTAAACAGCAAAGCCGCCACGTGCCAAGGACTTGCTCCCACCAGAGCCCACGGCCACAGATAGCTCAGGGGTTGATGGTCCTGGTGATCCCTTCCAATTCCATGATTTCGTGGAATTGGACGTCTTTTCCAGGGAGAGCAGCCCTGAGTTTGTCCCATTCYGCCTGGAGAGGTTGGGGATGTTGCAGGTGTCTCGTTATTACCTGTGTTACACCTGCAGTGTCCTCCRGATGGGCTCCCGTGGTTGCAGTTCAGGGCTGAAAGTTCAGGATTTGGGGATCCTCTGGAGCGGCCTAGTGGGAAAAAACRTCTTTTTATGATGCTGTTGGCTTTTACAACGTTAAAATTGGGTGTGATACTCTGCAACACAAATAAATGCTTTGTGCTTATTTATTTACACCARGCTCAGCTGCTTCTGTCCATCCCAAACGATCCCAAGTTTGATCCTTTCCCAGGAGGAAAAGACTACTGGAAGCCAGGAATCCTTGCTGGCAGCAGGAATTGGGATTAAAAGTTAAACTGTCTCTTTGAGGTGACACAAAAAGACTAACTGAGGTCAGAAGGGACCTCTGAGCTCTCCACTCAGTTAGGTCAGGATGGTGATGCTTGGGTATCTCCAAGGGTGGTATCCATGCCCATCATCTCATCCCAGCGGGAAGCAGGACTGCTCAGGCACCACCTGCCCCTGGGGGATCCSTCCTGGCTGTTCCCAACTCTCCTCTCCGTCCCTGGGCTTTGGGGAGGGTTTGCTCCCTGTTTCTCCCAGCAGAGGTGAGGTTGGTGGCCCTGCAGATCCTCAGATTCTCCTGGACCTCCCTGGATTTGGGGGCAAAGTTGACTTTTCTATCAGGAATAATCAAATTAAGGCTTGTCCTCAGCACCTTCCTCACCTCTCCCCAGGGCAGGTGGCTGTCCTGGGACGTCCACGATTCCAGAGTTTTGGAAGCCCAGGGCCACCGGCTTGACTCAACCAAACCAGAAGCGAGCGCCCGGAGCTCCGACCTTTTCCGCCTCTTTTTTATAGGATTTCAATCAAAAGCAGGGCTGGGATGGTGACGTTTCGGGTCAGTGACCCTGTCAGGAGCCTTCTGGAAGCTGTGCCAGCAGCAAGGGCTCGGACACACACGATTGACCGGGAGGAGGAGTTCCGTGAGGAAAACTCCCGGCGATCCGCGGCTGCTCCGGAGCAGCAAAACACCTGGGAATAARGTCCTGATTTCCAAAGGAAAACTGGTGTCCCGTGGGTGGAGGGGCTGGGGAGGGAAAAAAACCCCACAGCCCGGCTGTTGGTGCCCAGAGCCGAGCGCGTGCGGGTGGATTTAAGGCCGGAGGTTGCCGAGCCTGGATTTGTCGGAGCGGGTTTTTTTCCCGGTTAAATGGGGCACGTTAAGCTGCTGACACCATGAAAGCGGAGGACAAAGGGATGCGTCGGGAGGAGACGCAATTTCGGCGCGGAATCGGTGAAATTTTCCGGAAAATTTGCCGTCCTGCCGCGGCTGACACGATTATGGATCGCTCTGACGCGGGAGCCGTGACAGCCCCGGCTCGCGCCTTCCGTGCGTCTGGGAGCTCGGCCCTCCGGCGACTCTGGGAAATATTGGATACATTTCCCTCCTCCATTCCCTCTCAAGCCGCCACGTTCCGAGCTGACCAGCGGCTTTGTCGAGAAATGAAGCGATTTTTCTTTTTTTGGGGTTATTTTTAGCTTCCCATTTGTGCTCGTTCCGGGGCGATTTCGCGCTGCGCTGCCTCAGCTGCTGTGAAACTCCCCGGGCTTGTCTGCACAGGCTCAGGGATGTTTGGAAGTCGGATGGATTTGTCTGTTGGAGGGGAATTGTTCTGCTGCTCTCCCGGTCGGGGCTTTTGCCGGGGCAGGGAGTTCCTCCCCAGCGCTTGTTCCCGGTGTCCTGGGTGCCGGAATTGGGATAAGGGCAGGGGAGACCCCACCACTGCCCTGGGCAGCTGGTGCCAGGGCTGGACAGCCCTTTCCARGAAGGAATTGTTCCCAGTTTTCAGCCTAAACCTCCCCTGGCGCAGCTTGAGGCTGTTTCTTCTCATCCTGTCCCTTGTTCCCTGGGAGCAGATCCYGATCCCAAACYGGCTCCACCTTCCTGTCCATTTGTTTTCCATGGAAAACCCCCAAATCCGGTGACCAACCACAGGGATCTCACTCCATCAACRCCAACCTTCATCATCTCCATATTATTTATAGGGACAAACATCCCACCGGGAAATTTATCCTGATCCTCGAGAAACCAACAGYTCCTCCAGAGAGGATTCCCACCCTCTCCAGGCCTTTCCCTCCTCCTGTCACAGGAGCCACTCGGCCACGCCAAAGGATTTTCCGGCCGGCTCTGGCCTGTTCTTTGCAGTACTCCGGAATTTTGGGGGGTGATTTAGGGCTTTTTGCTCCATGAGGACAGCATCCCTCTCAGTCCGTCATTCCCATGGAGTTACTGGTAGGAAATCAGCCTCGAGCTGCTGGGAGCCAAACTCCAGCTCCTCCTCCTCCCTCCGCGCCGGATCGAGGTCGATGGTTCAGACGGGACCTTCCGGAACTGTTCCAAACGTGAGCAGAGCCAGGAAATCACAACCTGTCCCTAAAACCCAGCAGAGCACGGGCTGTGGCCAATCCCAAGCCTCTGGAAGAGAAACCTGGGGCTGGGAAGTCCCCAGGTTTCCTTGCTACAGGGAGAAATAGAAGGAAAAAGAGCCAAGTATCCCAGAAATTCCTAATGACACCAGGCAGGCTCCCAGGTGAGGTCAGGTATCCCCGGAAGTGCAAGGTGCTGGGAATCTGAGCTGCTCCCGAGGATCCATCCCCTGCTGCCAGCTGGGATTCTGGATTTCTCCTTCACTGGGAATCTTTGTGCAGCAGCAGCAGCAGCAGGAGCAGGAGCTGCCTCCTGCCTTCCGAGCAATAAACCCTCACTCCAGGGGCCTGGGAAAGCTGCGGGAAAAGGGGAAAATTAAATGGAGAGGAGCAGGAGCCAGGGAAGAGCCTGATTTTAAAATCCAGACCAGTCCCAATCCAGCTGTGCTCATCAGCTCCTTGAGGGCAGCAAGGGGTTGGAGGTTTGGGAAAACAAAGCCGAGGGGCAACGGCACCGCTCGGACCTCGGGTGACCAGGAAATCCTTGGGATCATCTCCAGCCCTTTTCCAAATGGGATAGAACGGCTTTGGTGCATTTCAACTCCTGSAGCAACCACTTGGCTTTGGATTTTTTCCCCTTCTTTCCTCAGTTTGTTTATAAATGTGGGAAAATTGAGGCCCTGGCACGGGTTGTCCAGGAAAGCTGTGGCTGCCCYATCCCTGGAAGTGTCCCASGCCAGGSTGGATGAGGTTGGATGCTGGAATGGGACGAGTGTTGGTGGTTTGGAGGTTTTACATCCCCCACACTGTGGGGCGGYGGCTTCCAGCTTCCCTCCTGCCTGTCTTCCTGGGAAATCCAACTGCTTTGTCCTCCAGCTCTGGGGCCCCATCCCTGGAGGGACACGGAGCAGCTGGAGCAATTCCAGAGGAGGCCACGGAGCTGCTCCCAGGGCTGGAGCCCCTCTGCTCTGGAGCCAGGCTGGGAGAGCTGGGAATGTCCAGCATGGAGAAGGATCCAGGGAGAGCTTGGAGCCCCTTCCAGTGCCTAAAGGGGCTCCAGGAGAGCTGGAGAGGGACGTGGGACAAGGGATGGAGGGAGAGGACAGAGGGAATGGCTTCCCAGTGCCAGAGGGCAGGGTTAGATGGCATATTGGGAAGGAATTSTTGGCTGGGAGGGTGGGGAGGCCCTGGCACAGGTGGCACCATGGCCTGCAGCTTTCCCTAAACCAACCTCCTCCTTCCCAAGCCTCTGGAGCAGCTCACAAACCTCTCCTTGTCTAGTCCAGAGCCCCTGATGAGGCACAATCCAACAGCTCCCGTGTCCCCCCTGGAATGATCCATCCTTCCAGCCACCCCACYGGCATGGGAATTGCAGGGAGTTGCCTGCAGAGCGCCCTCATTAATCCCTGTGGCGAACAGACCCGGGAATTCGTTTAGTTTCCCAAAAAAACCCCACTCCCAGCAGCTGGAGRAGTACTGGCTGTGCCGGCGTGTTTGACAGACAGGGAAAAAATCCCTTCTGCTCTCTGGGATGTGCTGGGATTTCTGATTAATGGATCTGCTGATGAGTGATTTGGAGGCAATCCTTAATTTCGGAGAAAAATAGGATGGACTGACTGGATGTGGCGAGGATTTAACATTTCCCTGGATAAATTCAGCCTCCGGTTATCCCGAATCCCTGTGAGTGATGGGGTTTGTCCCGTTGAAAAATATTCCCAGGTCCRAGGCATCCTTAATCCCAAGGAATCCGTTTAACCACCGGGACAGCTCCGGCGTTTCGGGACGCAGAGCGGRGAGAATAAAAATGGGAAACTCACAGGTTTTTCCCCCACCAAAGCAGGACAAAGCTTCGCTCTGCCCTCTGGGAACGCCGGGAATCGTGGAGCCACATTCCTCTCCGCSCTTCCCTTCCGGGGAGATGAGGCTGTGGATAAAAGCACGGAGARTTACACCCTCAGTCGCCACGGATCCGGGAAAAAAAGGGATGTCAAAGCCCAGGCACCCGCCCGGAGCTCCGTTCTCTTCCCAAAATGCGGAGTCGCAGGAGCAGCTCCCGCTGGAAAACGCCTTCCCTGWGCCCCCAAGGCCTTGTCACCAAGGTCCAGCCGCGACAGCGAAGGGCAGGAATAYTTGGGATGCAGGATGAGGGAGGAGGACGGGGGCTGGAAGAAAAACTGCCTCCAAAATCCACGGTTTACCAGGCTTCCCATCCCCCATTCCCAAATTGCAGGTCTTTGTCAAACTTCCCTGTGTTTTTCTTTTTTTCCCCCTCGGCTAAATTGTTATTAATGAGCTGCAATCAGCTTTTGAAAGGGGGAAAATGCCAAGGAATCGTTGACTCTCCCGGTTTTTTCCCCCATTCCCTCAGCCTTTAGATCACTTTTGACTACGGAGCTCGTTTTCAGGGAGCAGCTCCAGGATTCTTTCCCTAAGAATTTCATCTCTTAAATTACAGGTTGTCATTGCATCTGTTCATTTACCAATTCACGAGGTATTGGAGTCAAATTCGCTTGTGGTATCTTAGGAAATAATAATAAAAAAAAAAAAAACCAAAAAAAAAAAACAAAAAAGAAGGTGTCACATGAAATCCCAAAGAGCTGCTCGGTATTCCTGCATTTTTTAGCATTAAAAAGAAAAAAATTCCAATGTTTTATTAATTTATAAAGTACAGAGTTTCAAGCAATTAAAACATATGGAGAGACCAGCTAAAAATATCCAGCAGCTGTGAGGGAATGAGCCCGGCACGGCAAAATAAGGAGGAAAAGGAGTAAACAGCCATTCCTGGGCCCTGGAATTCTGTCGTGTGTGGAAAGGGCGTGAAATCCCATCCYTATTCCAGAAAAAATGGAGCTGGGCTCAACCCCTGGGAGACCGCCAGGATACAGGATGGGAAAGAGGATGGAAAACCTTCATTCAGGAGAGGAAAGCAAAGAGGGAAACCCAGCACATGGATCCTGCCTTGTGATTCCCCAGAATTCCAAGATGAGTTCTGTTCCCACAGCTCTTTCCAGGGATAATTCCCATCAGGAATGCTTGTTTGGGCAGCACAGAGGTATTTTGCAGGAGCAGGTGAGAAGTGTTGCATTTTCCCAAGGAAGGCCTGTGAAGCCTCTGGATGAAGGGAGGGAAAGGGAAAAAGGGAAGGGAAGGGAAGGGAAGAAAAAGGGAAAGGAAGGGAAGAAAAAGGGAAGAAAAAGGGAAGGGAAGGGAAGGGAAGAAAAAGGGAAGGGAAGGGAAAGGGGAAGGGGAAGGGGAAGGGGAAGGGGAAGGTCTTCACGGATTTGTCCCCCACCACTTCTAACAGAGTCTGCACTAGGACAGGGGGAAAAAAATACATATTCCCAACCAAAATCTCCGTATTTCTGCCCTCTGCACGGAACTTTTTGGGAGCAGTTTATCCCTTCCCTCCGGAAGAGGACAGACACCAGCTCACCTCCAGAGGATCCTTTCCCAGGAGCTCCCRGAGCAGCGAGAGTTCAGAGCTCCATTAAAGCTATTTCTCAAACAGGGTGCAAATTAGTCTCCCCCATTTACCTGCCAAGATTCCAGTGCAGTCCTCTCCATTTTCCCGGGAGGAACAGCTGGCACAAGCAGCTCACACAGCAGGAAGCGCAATTCCTCCAACTGCTTTAAGCGTTAGTGACGCATCTGTTCTAATCAAGAGTTGGCATCTTTTAACGTTCTTTGTATTTATTTTAAGAAAGTGTTTTAGTTAATCTAAGCAAGAATATTCAAAAGCCACCGGGAAGAAGGGGGAAAAAAAAAAAAAAAAAAAAAAAAAAAAGGCGATTTTCGTTCCCGCTTCCCAAGTTTTCCTGGCGGGCGCGGAAGGCTGCGCCCGGAGACGCCGCTCGGACCCGAACACCCCAAAAAACTCCGATTCCGCACCCAAAAAAAAAAGACACACCCCCCCCCCCGGGGAAACATCCCGAAGGCAAATCCACGCCCAAAAGCAGCCGCGCCGGAGAATCCGGCTGGGAACGCCGTTTCCAGGTGGTTTCTCCGCGTTTCTGTGGCGTCCCGGGGAAAGAGCGGCCACAAAAAGAGGGAGGTGAGAAAATTCCCTCCCAGCTGGAGATTCCTCGAGGTCGCCTGGGCCGGGTTTGGGCACCTTCCCTGCTCCCTACAGCGAGGGACACGAACGTTAGAACGCAACAAGTTGGGATAAAACAAGAGATTTTTTTTGGTAGTTCTCCTCTTAAAATTACTGTACAAATAAATAAGGTTTGTCCGTTTAAATAGAACCCTTCTGGAAGGTTCTGGAAGCTTCCAGGGTCTTCTGATGGATGCCATTCCAGAGGAGGGAAGAGCTGTTTGTCACCTCCGAGGCTTCCCAGATCCCAGCGGGACACGATCCCTGCGAAGGAAAAACACCCAAGAGGCAAAATTAAACATTTCTCGTGGCCCAGAGYTCTGTCCTGGGGACACCAACACCAYGTGGACRCTCAGGGAAGAGCCCAGGGCAGCACGAGCTTCCCTTGGAAAAAATTCCAGGTTATATCCATGTCCTGGCCTTTAAATTCATGAGAGAAACCTCATTTAGATGTTTTTCAATCATGGAACGGTTTGGGTGGGAAGGGAACTTAAAGGTCATCACACCCCATGGCCAGGGACACCTCCCACTATCCCAGRTTGCCCCATCCAACCTGGCCTCGGACATTTSCAGGGATGGGGCAGCCACAGCTTCTCTGGGAATTCCATTCCAGAGCCTCCCCACCCTCACAGGGAAGAATTTAATCCCAATATCCCATTTAACCCTGCCCTCTGGAAGCTGAAAGCCATTTTCAGTGTCACAGCTGCTCCTGATTTTAGATTAGGAAGCTGGGATACGAGATCCATCTGTTTCCTGGATGGGAGCATCCACGATCTGGTGTTTAAGGAAGGAAGTTGTTTTTCCCTTCACCGGGAAAAGGGGAAGAGCAGTAAAGCCCTCCCACTGTGCTGCCAGATCCCTTTTTTCCCCCTCTTTATCCCGGCAAATCCCTCTAAGCACTCCAGGGCTGGCCTGCCAGCAAGTGGTGCTGCTGCTCCTGCAGGATGCCAGGCCTCCCATTCCAGGTGGGAATGCCAGGAGCTGCACATCCTGCCAAACCGATGGATCTCATCGGCAATAAATCCGATTTTTCTGGATGAAAAGAACCATTGGCCCCGTCCACTGGGATTTCAGTGAAGCCTCGGAAGGAGATCCCACACAAGGCAGGACGCTGGGATTAGCCAACGCCGGTCCCAAGGGAAAAGTGAAAGGGATCATTTGGAAAAGAAGAGGCTGCAGGAAAGTTTTATCRAGATTGGCACTGGCTTGTTTAATTAATGCTTTCACTAACAGCCCTGGCACAATTAGCAGCRTGCTGATGGCACAGAGCTGGAAAAGGACGAGGGAATATTCGGGATCAGCCACTGTTCCTTCTCACCGGCAGGGGAGGGAGCTGGGACACAAATCTGGGAGCCAAAGGAACTGTTGCAACCCAGAATGGAATTCAGTTGGAGTCCACAAGGGCTTTGGGATACAACCCCTTTGTTTCTATGATTTATCAAATCAATTCTAGGATAGGAAAGAGTTGGAAGCCCTGGGAATTCCCTTCTGTATTTTCACTGCTCTGCTGAAAGTCAGGGAATGTGACAGATCATCCTGAATTTTGGACACTCAAACTTCCAGCAGGGCAGGTACTAAAGGCCCTCAAGAACTCATGAGGATTAGGACTTAGCAAAACCAGATTTCCGATCCAGCCTTTTCCAAGACATCCTTCCAGGGCTTTGCCTGTTGGAGAGTTCCAGAGGGAAGCTCCTCTCTCTGGTGGACCCAGCCCTGGGAGGGCTTTAATTAAAATCAATCAATCAATTTGTTTTTAATCTGACAGTTGCCGTCACACCTTATTTCAGATGAACACCCACAAATACAGTAATTTTTTTTCCCCTCCAGCTTTTCTTTACAAACCCCATTAAGGAGGCAAACATTCCTCAGACTCAACCAAATTCCTTTTCCCAAGCCTTTTCTCCTGGTTTGCATCTTTCCACGGCTGGATTTTCCCAGCTGCTCCAGGTGCTGTTTGATTCCGAGGGCTTCGCCCTGGAGGTCATTCCCAAAATCCCTGTGAGCTCAGACTCACCCCGATATCCTCCGGCTTTAGGAGCTGGAGCGCTTCCTCTTTTTGCCGTAGGAGATCCGCCCGATCTGGACTTCCAGCTGGAAAGCATCCAGCCTTTCCTTGGGATTAAAAGCCAGCATGTCGTGCAGGAGCTTGCAGAGATCCTCTGGCATGGACTTCTTGTTCTTCAGAGGGATCTGCAGCTTCATGTTGGGATTCTCCAGCAGCGCTTCTCCCAGGGGAATGAGCTCCTTGCCTTGGCAGATGTAAGTTCCTGGACACAGAGGAGGGAGGAGTTGGSTTAGACAGGGAGAATCCACACAAAAACAGGCAAAACACTGGGAATATCAGTGRGAACTCTGCTTGGTGGAGGTGATTAAGAGTTAAACCCAAAACTTATTTGCTCAGTTACTCAAACAATTCCCAACCGCAACGTTCCCGTTGGCCAAGTTTTCCTCGGCACCGTTTAGGGCAGGGAAATGTAAATTTGCTCGTGGTGATCCAAATAATTTCAGCCAGTGGCTGGAAATGATTAACTGGCTTCCAAAGCAGCCAGGAAAACCCAGCCTTGCTCCCTTCCAGCTGTGCCAAGCAAGGAGTAAATGTTTGGGAAGCGGTGGCCGGGGAAAGGTTGGCCTTGCAAATTCCTTATCTGGAGCCGGCGGGAGCTCTTTGAAGGGAATTTGTTCCTGCTCTGCTCTCAGCTGCAACCATTTGCTTGTTTCTGTAGGCAGGAACTAAAACATTCATCAAGGTCTGGCATTTTTAAAAGAAATAAAGCACAGAACTCAGATGGAGCCTGCTTGGGAGGTGAAAAAAAATAATGGAAATCAAAGGGGAAAGGCACCGGCTTCTCCGAGTTTCCCGGGAAGAAATTCCTTTGAAGGATTGAAACGTTGCAAAGGAAGACAGACAGGTAAGGGATGAGCTCAGAGCCTGGGTAGATGTCTTCAATTATTATGCTAATGTGCATGACTGGCATTCTCTCCTCTCCAGATGGATTTTCCACTGCAAAATACTCCTCTGGAATCAGAGAATTCCATGCCTGGATGTGGGGGGGTTTGGAGGAGGAGAGGGAGGGAATGGGCCACGGGAGGAGTCATCCCTGGGAGATCGTGATCTCTGAACAGGGAGAGGGCTCAGTCAAATGCCAGCTGAGATATCCAAACATCCTTCCCTAGTTTATCATTTGGCTCCCTGGAATACTCTTCCAGTGCTCTGGATGATCCCATCACCCCTCGGTTATGCCAAGCCAAGGATCTGAGCAGATCCATAAGCCCAGTTCCAGGGAGGGTTTGGAAGCGTTAAAAGCATTTCACCAACAGCTAAAAGATGTTTTTCTCTCTACAAATCTTTGTCAACACTAAGGGCCAAATCCATTTTTGGAGAGCATTCCTTAGGGTAAGGAATTCCTGACAGCGGAGAAGCCAGAAGTGACTTTTTCCCCTTAACCTCCGGAATTCTTTGGACAAACCTGGCAGAAGGATTTTCCAAATAAAACACTGATTTGTAAACACAAGGAGCATTCCCTGTGCCTTAGGGATGCATCTTCAAGGCCTGGACACCCTCCTTGAGGAAGCAACCAAAGCAGGAGCAGTGGATCCTGAGGAAACAGGATCCAAGCCCCCAGAAAACCCCGACTTCGGGATCTTCTGGTTGCTTGGGAATTCCTGGGAAAAGCCACATCCAAAGGATTTCATAGAATTATTGAGTGGGTTGGGTCGGAGGGGAGCTTAAAGCTTATCCAGATCCAATCCCTCCATGGGCAGGGACAATTTCCACTATCCCAGGTTGCTCCAAGCCCTGTCCAACTTCCAGGGACGAGGCAGCCACAGGATTTGCAGCTATGCCCGGGGAAACACCACTGAGAAGATCCCTACGGATCCAACAAATCCACTGATCCTCACCAAGCAATTCCTTCTCAGTGTCCCCATCCCGGAAGGTGATCCTCTCCACCATAGCCCAGAAGATGATCCCGAGGGCGAAGATGTCGGCCTTGGCGCTGTAGTGGCCTTCCCAAACTTCCGGAGCCATGTAGAAGTTGGATCCGCAGGCGGAGGAGAAGCAGTGCTGGTTCACGTTYCCTTTTCCCTGGCACACCTTGCTCAGGCCGAAATCTGCCACCTGGAATGCAGGGAAGGAAGGAAGGAAAAGCGGCTSTTGACAAACGTGGGATTTACCGGCGCGGTCACCGACAGCAGGATCCCGCTTGGAATTCACCCCTTATTTTACGTCCTAACTAAATTCCCGCTACTGGAACTCTTGGGATTCAAAGTTAGGAACGATCTGGCTCCCAGTTTTTTGGAGAGCTGGGATGGACTTTCAGGCTGGTGCTGCTAGGATTGCAGTAAATCAGGTTTTACCTCAATCAAGGCACCACCGCGGAGCACGGAGACATTCCTGCTTTCCCTGAACATCCATAGGTCAATATTGGGAGCAAAAATGGAGCAACAGGCAGGAAGTTCCTGAAGTKTAAGGGCAGAGGAAATTTTGCTCCATTTTTGAGTGGTCGTGATCTGTCTAAGTATGAAATGTGCAGAAATTTGAGAGCCCTGAACTGCTCCTTTCACCAGGATCAGCGGTGGATGAAGGAAACGTGGGATTGTGAGCTCTGCTTCCTTCCAAAACTCGGGAAAAAACAGCCCACGGCTGCTCTGGGATGCGCCAGGTCTGTTTATTCCAAGTACCAGAAGACTCACCAAAAGTCCATTCCAAAGCATGTATTTTGGAGCATGGAATCCCAGAACGCTTTGGGCTGGAAGGGATCKTAAAGCTCATCCCATTCCATGGGCAGGGACACCTTCCACCATCCCAGCTTGCTCCAAGCCTGGCCTYGGACACCGCCRGCCATGAGCCAGCCACAGCTTCCTTGGGAATTCCATCCCAGGACCTCCCCGCCCTCCCAGGGAAGAACTCCTTCCCAACATCCCATCTACCCCTGCCCTCTAGGAAGCCATTCCCCCTCCACGCCTTACCCCAGCTCCATCCCCAGCTCTCCCGGAGCCCCTTCAGGCCCCGCAAGGCGCCCTAAGCTCCCCCCRGACCCTCCTCCAGGCCGCAGAGCCCCGCCTCCCCCCGACCGGCCGCAACACTCCGGCCCTCGGATCCGCTCCGACCCGTCCCGCCGCTCTCCCGGCCCTCACCTTCACCACGGGGCCGCCGCAGCGGTGGGAGACGAGGATGTTGTCGGCCTTGAGGTCCCTGTGCACGATGCGGTTGCGGTGCAGGAAGGCCACGGCGCTGCTGAGCTGCCGCATGAAGCGCCCGTTGAGGCGCGCGTCGGGCCCGCGCGCCAGCAGGTACTCGTTCATGGTCCCGCCGTCGCAGAATTCCGTCACGAACCACAGGGAGCGGGAGGAGCGCGGCTCCGGGCGGCTCCTGCCCTTCAGGCACGTCTCCACCAGCAGCAGGTGCCCGTCGGATTCCCCGCGCCGCTCGGCGAGGGGTTGGAAGACGCGGCCGTCCTGCAGGATGCACTCCTCCAGCTGGATCACGTTCTCGTGCCGCCGCCGGACGCTGCGGAGCGCCCAGAATTCCTGCAGGGCCAGCTCCGCGTTCTCGGGGGCGTCGCAGGGCGTCCTCTTCACGGCCACTCTCCTCCCGGTGCGGGTGGCCACGGCCTCGTAAACCACCCCGTAGCTCCCTCGGCCCACTTCCCGCACRATGCTGTACTCGGCCGCCGCGGCCATCCGTCGCTTGCGCCGGGAAGTCAGCGGGAGGCGTCGGAGCTCATGGCCGCGCGGAAAAACCTGGAAGGGGATCAAAAAAACAACAACCTTAAAAACTCTCCTAAAACGGTTCCCCGAGCGGCATCAATTTGAGCAGGATCTGATGCAGCTGCCTGAGGAGCGACAGCTGAAACGGGGCTGGGAGAGAAAGCCCATATCCATGGTAACTTGGAGACGTTATCCAGCACAATCCCGGCGGCACAGCGGGATGCGACCGCCCGGGAAGCGGCATCGATTTGTCCCCAGCGGATGGAGTTGGGTAAGAAGGGAAAAGAACTCTGTGGACACGTTCCCTGAGCAGGGGAGCAGAGGGAAGACGAGACCTCCTGGGTAACAGCCGAACGCACTTTGACCGGGATTGGCTTTTAGATAAATAAAGTTGGCCAGAAGTGCCAGTTTGGCGCTAAATCTTCCCCCGGTTCTCAGTTTTCTGACCCATCGATGGCTGCATCGTGGCCCTGCACTTCCACCACCAATTTCCCACCAGTCCAGGCCCTGCTCCTCATCCCTTTCCCCAGCTCACCCTCTTCCTCTGACCCTGCACTTCACTTCAAGCTCCCTGTCCCATTCCAGGTCATTCCTCACTTCATTGCCCAGTACAGATTCCTGCTGCAATCCTACAGGTCCCTCTTTCAATTTCCCCCTGCTCCCTCCTTAGCCCCTCATTTCCCTTCTCCCTCTCCCAGTGCTYTTCAACACCATCCCAAATTTATCCCTAAAACCACATTATTTTCTGCTTTCGTGCCCTATATATTTCTTTCCCAATCCCTCAACCCTTCCCCCTTCAAAATTCCTCCCTACCCCACCKGCTGCTGCCTTCAAAGCCCCCACTCCCAAATTCCCCTCCCTCCCCAAACCCACAGTCCAGCTCCCCCAACTCCATCCCCCAGCTGCGCTCCTTTCCCAAACCTCATCTTTTCACTCAGCCCTTTCCCACCTTATTCCCAACTCTCCAGGCCTCAGCCCCCCACTCCTCTCCAGAGCAGCTCCCACCAGTCCAAACCCCAACCTCCCCACACACACCCACTCCAATAACAGAACCACCCCTCATCCCCCCTCAATCCCTTCCCCTTCCCTTTCCCATCCCACTGCCCCCCAGTCCCTGCCCTCTTTCCCAACCTCCCCCAGCCCCTCAGCCCCAGCTCCTCCCAGCATCTCAAGACCCCCTTGCCCACCTCAGCCCCAGCCCCTTTTCCCATCCCCTTTCTCACCTCCGTCACCCCCTCAGGCCCAGCTCTTCCCCACTTGTCACCCAAGACCCCTTCCCCATTTCAGGCCCCTTGCCCACCTCCCCAGCCCCTGTCCCCTTTCCCACCTCAACCATGCCCGCAGCCCCAGCTCTCCCAGCATCTCCAGTGAGACCCCTTGGCCACCTCAGTTCCCTCGGTCACCTCACCCCCAGCTCCTTCCCCACCTCAGCCCCTTTTCTCACTCCCCCTTCCACCATTCCCTGACCCCCAGCCCTCCCTCGCTTCTTGCCTAAAGCTCCCTCCCTTCCCCACCTCAGCCCCTTCTCCAAGCCCCCAGTCCCAGCTCCTTCCCCACTTCCAGCAGCCCCTCAGGCCCAGCTTTTCCCAGAATCTCACCTAAGCCCACTTCCCCTTGTCCCCTTTCCCACCTCAGCCCCCTGCCCCACTCCAGGCCCCTTCTCCATTGCCCCAGCCCCTTCTCCCCCTCAGCCCTAGAGCCTTTGGCCACCTCAGCCCCTTTTCCCACCCCCTGCTCCCTCCCACCATTCCCTCAGCCTTATCCCTTCCTCACTCCTTGTCTAAGTCTCCTTCCCTTCTCCACCACCCCAGCCCCTCAGCCCCAGCACTTCCCAGCAGCTCAAGACCCTCTTGGCCACCTCACCTCAGCCCCCTTTCCCACCCCCACCCCCTGCTCCCTTCCACCACTCCCTCACTCCCGGCCTTTCCCTTCTTCTCACCTCAGGCTCCTTCCTTTCCCCACACCCTGAGTCCGAGCCCCTCGGCCCCGGCCGGTTCCCCTCAGCCGTTGCCCCGCTCCCTCCCGCACCGGTGCCGCTCGCGCCRRCCCCGCCGCCGCCGCCGCAATTCCCGCCACGGGCTCGGGCCCCGCCCACCGCCCTCCTCCCAACCAATCAGCGAGCGTCTTCCATCCTCGGGCTCCTGCCGGGGGCGGTGCTGCGCGTGCGCGGAAGCGGCGCTGAGGGAGGACTACAAATCCCAGCGGCCTCTGGGGCGGGCGACGGGCGCGCGCTGAGGACAAACCTCATCAAAACGCGGTGCGTGCGGTAGCGCCGGGATGTGGCTTCCCCGTCCGTGTGTCTGTCCCTCCCTCTGTCCCTTTGTCCTGGCGGTGGCCGCCGACGCGAATAAATAAGCCGGGGAAATGCAGCCTCTTCCCTGCCTTGGCTTCCCAGCTCTGGTTTAGCTCCAAACGTTAAAAAAAAAGGAAATAAACACAATTTTTGGAACATTTTGGCAGGTGCACAAAGGGTGTCCAGCTCGCTCAGGGCCTGCATCCCCGGAACTGGGGAATTGTCCAGGTGCAGCCCCCTCCAGGGCATGGTGACATCAAACACCTTGAAAAGAATCAAGGAATAGTAGGATCGTGGAATTCCAGAGTGGTTTGGGTGGGAAGGGACCTCAAAGCTCATCCCATTCCAACCCCGACACCTTCCACTATCCCGGGTTGCTCCAGCCTGGCCTGGAACACTTCCAGGGATGGGGCAGCCACAGCTTCTCTGGGAATTCCAGCCCAGCCCCTTCCCACCCTCCCAGCCAAGAATTCCTTCCTAATATCCCAYCTAACCCCGCCCTCTGGCAGTAGGAAGCCATTCCCTGTGTCCTATCCATCCATCCCTTGTCCCGAGTCCCTCTCCAGGGTGGCACAGGGATATTCCCCATCCCAGACCGTCCCTTGGGGGTTCCCCCCAAGCCTTGGGTCCGTCCCACATTCCCAGCCCCAGCTCGGGGGTGAACAGGAGGGGTTGGGATGTCACCTTGGCCAGGCTGATTTCCAGCTCTTCTCCGAATTTCCAGCACTTTGGGGGCAGTGGAAACGTGGTTTTTCCATCCACTTTCCTCTTTCCCGGTGTTTTGTGACCGGGGGGGGTCCCCACCACGTCCTCAGAAATCGATAAACAAAACTGTTTTTAATTTTAACGCCTCCATTTTTTCCAAAAAAAACCGGAGCGATTTGCCGATATTTTCATTTCCAATTCTGCCCGGAAGGGGGGGCAAATTTTTTCGCAACTTTTCCGCCCGTGCAGCCTTTCCCGAACTTCCAGCGGGTCCAAGCGCTCCCTTTCCCCATCCCTGACGGAGGAACAACCCCCTCCTTCCCACCCTCCACCCGCCAAACCCCGGGGAGAACCATTTGGGTTAAAATAATAACTCATTTCGCTTCGAATCGCAATTAAAATTCGAGTTAAAATAATAATGAAGCATCCAGGGGAGCAGGGGTGCAGTCGATCCATCCTTCCTCACCCTCTTCCAGCGCCGACTCCTGCCCAAACCTCGCACCGGGAGTTGGGGGACGACGTTTTCACGGAAAAATCGGAATAAATGAGGATAAAACCGAGCCAAGCCCTGCCCGTCCTGCCCTCGGGGAGGGTTTGGGCTCCGTCGGGAAGCGCCGCACGCTCCCAGGGTGACTCACAGGGTGACGTCGCAGCTTTGCTTCCACGAAGCTCCGAAAATCCCAGGATTTGGGAGTTGTTTTTCGGTGCCAAGCGAATGGTGGACGAGGGGGGGAATCGCTCCGGGAATGACGGGGATGGGAGCAGGGGGCGAGGCTGGGCGGGGCCGATGGGCGGGAGGGGAGATTTGGTCGTTTCCGAGGGGAAAAAAAAAAAAAAATCTGATTTTTTTTTTAATTTGTTTTTAATCGATTGACGAAGCTCTTTCGATTAAACTTCCAGGCGTTTTTTCCCGGTGGGATCCCGGATGGAGGCTGCGGGCTCAGAGCCACCCCGGTGGGATCGCTGGCACCTCAAACCCCAAAGCCTGCCCTGAATTCCCGCTGCTCGGTGTTCCCAGGTCGCCATCGGCGCCGTCTGCGATGGAAATCTCCTTGGGAAGATCCCAAGAAGGAATTGGGAAGGTGCGTGCTGATTGTGTCCCATCCCGGGAAAAGCAGCACCCATCAACAGCCGGATCATCCCATTCCATGGGCAGGGACACCTCCCACTATCCCAAGGTGCTCCAGCCCAGCCTTGGGCGCTCCCAGGGATCCAGGGGCGGCCACAGCTTCTCTGGGAATTCCAGCCCAGCCCCTCCCCACCCTCCCAGCCGGGAATTCCTGCCCCAGATCCCAGCCCTATCTCCCCTTTCCCAGTGGGAAGCCATTCCCTGGCTCCTGTCCCTCCATTCCTCGTTCCCAGTCCCTCTCCAGCTCTCCCGGAGCCCCTTGAGCCTCTGGAAGTGGCACCAAGGTTTTCCTGGAGTTCAGTGTTTTCCTTAAATCCCTTGGAGCTGCATCCCACGGGATTTGTGTGCTGGGAAACAGAACCCCAGGCTGGAGCCGATATCCCAGCAGCTCCATGGGATCCCAGTATCCCAAACTGTGTTTGGGTGGAAAGGACCCTAAATCCCATCCCATTCCAACCCCGACACCTCCCACGATCCCAGGGTGCTCCAGCCTTTCCTTGGCCACTCCCAGGGATCCAGGGGCGGCAGCAGCTTCTCGCGGAATTCCAGCCCAGCCCCTCCCCGCCCTCCCAGCCAGGAATTCCTGCCCAAGATCCCACCCCGCTCTCCCCTTTCCCAGTGGGAAGCCATTCCCTGGCTCCTGTCCCTCCATTCCTCGTTCCCAGTCCCTCTCCAGCTCTCCCGGAGCCCCTTGAGCCTCTGGAAGCGGCTCCGAGCTCTCCCTGGATCCTTCCCTTCTCCAGGCTGGACACCCCAGGTCGGAAACTCCCGGGAATGTGGGATGGCACCTCCGGAACGCTCTGATCCCAACTCTTCTCAAAGCAGGGCCAACCCCAAATCGGGTGGGTGCCCATCCCGGTGGGATTCCAAGGATGGAATCTTGAGGTGGTGCGGAGAGGAGCAGCCACATTCCTGGAGCCCTGGGGGGAAAATCTCCCATTCCCAACAAAAAACGGAGTTTCCATGCCCAAACCGGCCCTTCCAGCAGCAGGAATGAATCGTGGAGCGTGTCCAGGGACGAGAACGGAGCTGGGAATGCGGCTGGAGCAGCAGGAGCGGCTCAGGGAGCTGGGAAAGGAGCTCAGCCTGGAGAAAAGGAGGCTCAGGGGGGAACTTTTCCCTCTGGAATTCCCTGACAGGAGGGGGCAGCCACGTGGGATCGGGCTCTGCTCCCAGGGAACAGGGACGGGAGGAGAGGGAGCAGCCTCAGGCTGTGCCAGGGGAGGCTCAGGGTGGATAACAGGAGGAATTTTGTCATGGAAAGGGTGGTCAGGCCTTGGAATGAGCTGCCCAGGGAGGTTCGGAGTCCCCATCCCTGCAGGTGTCCAAGGAATTCCTGGATGCGGCGCTCAGGGACAAGGTGGGGATCGGGCACAGCTTGGACTGGATGACCTTGGAGGGCTTTTCCAACCTCAAGGATTCCGGGATTCAGCCAGGACCCTTTCCCAAGCTCCTCCAGCTCCCTGAACTCCTCGAGGACACAAATCCTGCCTGTCCCGCTCCGCTGCCCATCCCGGAGCTGCTTCCAGGGATGCAGAAATGAGCCTCCATCACCTTCATCCTGATCCCACCGGGACACAGCTCCAAGCTTCCCGATATTTCTGGTGGGAATAAATCAGCGGCACCAGCCTGGACCCCGTTTTGGCCTTTATCGACCCCAAATTTGGGGCAATGAAACCTTTTAAACCTCAATTTATTGAGGCATTTCCTGAGCTTATCCACGAGCAGGATCAGCCCTGCCTTTGACCGCCGGATTCTTGGAAAACTCCTGGAAAATCAGCTCCTGGCTCTGGTGGCACCCGAGCGGGAGCCAGGAGAGGAGCTCCAGAGGGGAGTTTTTCCTCATGGAAGGATAAAACCTCGGGGTTAATCGGGAAAATATCCAGAAACGAACACGGGAGCATCCCACGGACCCAGGAGCATCCTCAGCCCCTCCGGCTGCAAAAATTCCCGGGATCCACAAGCCCGGGGTGGGGGGGGGAACGCCCCAACTTCCCGGCTCCCAACTTTTCCTGCGGGCCGCTCCCGAATCCCCTCCGTTCCACGTCCCGCTCCCGAAAAGGGATCCTTGCTTTTCCCTGCTAACCGCCTCCTGCCGCTCGGAATCCTCACCGGGATACGGAGCGCTCGGAGCCGCCTTCGGAACAGAAACGCCCCTCCAAAAAAATCCCAAAAAACCAAAAAATAAACCCTTTAAAAATGTAAATTTGCCTTTCCCATCCTCATTTCCCAAAGGGGGCCCGCTTGTCCCAAATCCCAAAGCCCTTTCCCTCCACGGCGGCACCAACGTTTGGCGCCTGCGCGGCCCCGGAAAAATCACGGAAAAAGCGGCAAAAATGGAATTTTTTTTCCCTGCCCGGCGAGCCGGGCTTGGGCACTTGAGCTGTCAATCATCCCCTGCTAATTAGCGAGGCCGTAAACGACGTCACCCCCGTGTCATCCGCCGCCTCCCGCCACATCCACGGCTCCGATCCCTTCGGACAAATTTAGGGAGAAAAGGCAATAAACGCCCCAAAAAAATGACTGTTTTGAGGGGGGAGGGGGGGGAATGAAGCCTTGAGAGGTTGGGAAATTACCCCGGGAAAGGACAAAGGAATCACGGAGCTTTCTACCCCTCTCTCCCGGCTCGGCTTGGCCCAAAAATCAGGGAATTATTGGCAATCCCGGTGGTTGAGGGAAGAGCGGAGCGATGGATTTATTGGAAAAATGGGTTTGTGAGGGAAAAAATAAATGTAAAGTAGGTTTATTTTTTAAAAAATTGTCTTGCAGGAGCATGGTGGGGCCGCGGGGCTGGCACGCGGTGRCTCCTCATCCTTGTTTTCCCCTGAAAATCCTCTAAAATTCCCCAAATCCAGGCCCTCATCCCGCCCCCGGCACCGGGCGGGTCTCCTCCAACCTCTCCTGCCGCGTTCTGCCACCGCTTTGGGGCGTTTTCCTTAATTCCTGCCTTTTTCCCGCCTGTCCGAGCGCCAGCGCGSCCGAGGTGGTCTCACCCCGGGGGCACAACCGCAATTCCCGGSAGGAAAGGCGCTTCCCTCCCGTCCCCAGCCCTTCCTGGGGAGTCACTCCAAGAAATTACCGAGATAGGATCGCAGCGCCGAGGCAGATTTCGGGATTGGATTCCCGAGGTGGGGCGGGGAGAGGTGCTTGGAAGGGGTCCCGGCTCCGTGCTGGTGCCAGCGGGGATGAGCGTTCCCGCAGAAACGGGGGGGAAAAATGGGATGACGGTGCTGGTTTGCAGGAGGAACCAGCGGAGGTCAAGGCTTGGCCTTTCCAAAGCAAAGGCAGCGCCTGTTCCCGAATCCAGAGGGGGCAGATCCAGCTCCCCGCATGGGCCACGCACGCTGGGCTTTTCCATCACCCCCGAAATGCCAAGTCGGAATTTCCCGCTCCCGCGGCGAGCCCCAAATCCATCGTTCCCGCCCGCGACGCCCTCGGAATCCGCCTGGAGTTGGCCGTGCCGGAGCGGGATGGACTCGGGATTGAGGACCCCTCCTTTGCCTCATCCCGGGGTCTGAGAGGTGGGAAAAATCCCTCTGGGAACCTCTCGGGAGCGGTTCCAGGGCTCACCCAGCCGCGGGTGCGTCGGGATCCTCGCGACCCCAAAGCCCCGCACCGGGACCACCCTCCATCCCGATCCCGATCCCGATCCCGATCCCGATCCCATCCCCGGCGGCGATTTCGGGAGACGGACCCCGAGGCCCAGCGGCTCCTTCTGGGGGAGGAGGGAGGGAGAAGCCGCGGGATGCGGGAGCGGGGGAAGGAGGCGGGATGCACATTCCCGGTCCCCAGCTGCCGGCTGGCGCATCCCTGCGCCGGCAGCCCCCGGGGGTGGGCTCAGCGGCGCACGTGTTCGGGAAGGAGGGCTGGGAAGCGTGCGGACCCCGGCTATATAAACCAGCCACGCGCCGGCTCCCGGGAAGTCACGGATCCGAGGAGCCGCCAGCCGCCAGCACCACCGCAGGTAGGAATTCCCGCTTTTCCCATCCTTTGGAGGAAGGGTGTGGGGGGGGCGGCTCCTCCCGGCTTCTTTTCCCCCTCACCGGGATGCTCCGTCCGGCTTCGAGCCGCGGATCAAATACCCCACGCACCCCCCCCCCGGTCCCGTCCCCGCGAAGGGTTAATTGGGATATCATCCCGGAGRGAGGGAGGAATCCATCCCCTCTATCCCGGCACAGGAAAAGTTTCGCTCTCCGGCCCCGAAATCCCCGGGAGCGGAGCCGGAGGGATGCAACAAGAGGCGGCGTGGCCTGGCCCCGAAGCCCGCGGGGTGCTGGTGGCTTCCTCCGGGATGGCGAGGATTTTTTTAGGGGATTTTTGGGGTTTTTTTGGGGGTTTTTTTTTTGAGGGAGCCGCCACGCCGCGACTTCGCCCGTTCCCTATTTCCACCCCTTTTTTTCCTTCCAGGCAGGACTTCACCGGGATGCTCTCGCGAGCCACCGCTTTTTCCCACCCTAAAAATCATAAAAGGGACGAACGTGGGAATTTTTTTGTCGTTGTGGCTTTGTTCGGTTTCGTGTCCCMCCCCGCCCCGCAAAAAGCCGGGAATGAGCGGCTGGCAACACGGGCGTGAGGGGAGAAATGTTCTTCCCGAGGTTCTTTTACCTCCAAACAGCCTTTYCCAGCCTTTCCCAGCCTTTTCCCGGCTCCCATCTGTGTTTACAGTCACACCGCGGCGCCTCATTTGGGCCAATTATGGCCAATTACCTGATGGAGGGGCCCCGAAAAAAGGCAGCGCTGATTTCCCTGTAGCATCTGTAGCCAATCCCCCCCCCCCCTCCCCATTCCCAAATCCCTCTGCTTCTGCCTGGAATCCCCCCCCAGAGCTGCCGGGATTTGGGGGAGCAGGGAAGCGTTGGAGCCGGTGCCGGCGGGGGGGATGCTGCTGGACAAATATTGTGATTTTTGGTTTTTTTCTTAACCTGGGAAAAGCTTGGATTTTTTTTTTTTTATTTTTTTTTTTCCATGCTGGATCCTGCCCGGCCGCCTCTCTCCCGCCCTCTGGATCAGGCCTCGGCTTCGGGCAGGGTGGGAACGGGGAGGATAAAAGGGATTCGGGCCGGTGGTGCCGCGGGCGTGGGAAGGAGGGGAGCTCCGGGATGTGCTCCTCACGTGGCGGGGGCCGATCCCGGACCCGGGAAAAGCCGGAGCATCCATGGCCGGCGATCCCACAGCCGGGAATAATCCTTGGGAAGAGGGGTTGGAGCGTCTCCCCGGCGCTGCCCGCGAGCTCGCGGCCCAAAATCGCGTCAAATCGAGCGAAAAAAAACAAAAAACCAAACCCATTTCAGCCAGCACCTGCTTCCCTTTCCACCTCTTCTCCCTCGGGTTATTCCCACCCGGCGCCGCGATAAGGGAATCGTCTCCCACCTCATCCCACCCGGAGCGATTATTCCTGATGGATAACCCGAGCCCGCCGTTATCTGAACCGCAGGCTGGATTTTTTCCACAAAAAAAACCTCTTTTTTTTTTTTTTTTTTTTTTAAAAAAAACACCACCCCCAACCCTCCCCAAAATATGAATGAGGGTTAATTCAACCGGATGGAAAACTCCGCAGGATTTTTCCTGCCCGAGGCAGCGGGGATGGAGCGGCCGGATCCCGACACACCCCTCCGGGATGGATGGGGTTTGGGGTTTGTTTTTTTTTTTTTTGGGGGGGGGAGAAAAGAGGGAAGGTTTGAGCGCGGGAGCTGCCGCGGGGGTGGCTGTGGCATCCTTTGCCGGGGAATTTTCCGCTGGTGGCATCCACGAGGGCAGTGGGGCAGGTCGGTGCATCCCTCGGGAAAGAGGGCCCAGGTTCGGTTTTCCCGGAGGAAAACGTGAAAAATGGGGGGGGGGGGGGGTGGGAAAAACGGGAAAGAATGGGGTGGGGAAAACAGGGAAAATGGAAATATTGGGGAAAACGGGGGAAAAAGCATCCCTCTTTTCCTCATGTGAAAAGTCAGGAAGGGGCTTCGCGCCGTGACCGCCCCCACGCCCCCCAAAACGAGGGAAAAAATCCCCATAAAAGGGTCCTTCCCTTTCAAAATTTTAGGGAATTTGGGTGGGGGGGAGGGGGTGTCGAGGATGCACAAAGCGGGATCGCTTCCCTCTCCGCCAGCCCTGCCCCGGCCGGGAACGCTGGGCCGGGAACGCTGGCGGGCTCCGGCATCCCGATACCATCTCCCAATTAACCGGGAAGAAAAGCCGAGCCGTAATCCCGGCTCCCTCCTCATCCAGACGTGACCCGCTTTTCCCGGGACGCGGCGCTTGGAGCCGCCGGGGCTGGGGGGGGTGGGTGGGATGCGCTCCCTTCCGCGGCTCTGCCCATCCCGGTTTTTGGGGTCGAGCGGTTTTCCAGAGGGAAAGGGGTTGGGGGGGGTTTTGCCCCTCTCCTCCCGGGAGCTTCCTGGCGAGCGTGACGGACTCGGCCAGGCGGTTTTAACGACTCCATGGAGATTAAGGCTTMATTCCCGCTCCTTATCAGCTTCCCCTCGGACCCTCCGGCCAATGGCGAGCGGGAGCCGCGGGGCTCTGTGTCCCCGCCCGGCCGGAGGGGACAAAAGGTGACCGTCACGCCAGGCAGCGATCCTGGAGGGTGCCAAGGAGCGGGGGCTGTCCTTGGGAAGGTGGGAAAAATCAGGGATTCGCCCAGCCCCGGGGGTTCAGCTGCCCCCCCCCCGAAAGCAGCGGGAATGTCGCGGGAGGGTTTGCGAAGCCGCCGTGGCCTCCGGGCGCCCTGATCCAGGGATTTGTGGGTGCTCTTCCAGCGCTTTGGGGCCGCATCCGCATCCTGCTGCTCTCCCTCACCTCGGTGTGATCCCCCCTCGTGATCCTATAAACCTGGGTATTTGGGATCGGCGCGTCCCGGCTCCCAGGCAGCACCGGGACCCGCTCCCGAGGGCCGCGGGGATTCCAGGTCCCTCTTCCCGGCAGGATGAGAGGGCAAAGGGGGATCGGGGGGGATCGGCGTTCCCGTTCGCAGGTGGCCACGGGGCTGAATCTCTGGGAATCGGCAGGGAAAAGTGCGCGGCCTCGGTCGCTGCCCGCCGCTAACGCTGGCAAAACCAGGTGGGAACACAGGGAATTCTGCGGGAATCGGCTTGGCCGCTCCACGCCGGGCTCGGATCCCGGCAATCCCTGCCGGTATCGATGACCCAGCCCTTGCCGGGATAAGGACAGGGGTGGACGCAGCCAGGAAGGGGAAACCGGAGCGGGACATCCTCGCCCGGCTCGGATAGGAAATGTCCCGCTCCGGGAACAGCTGGGAATGCGCTGCCCCTCCACGTCCACCTGCTAAAATAAGCCCCGGCCGGGCCCCGCGCCACGGGATAGCCCGGAAAAGGAAAAAAAAACAACGTTAATCCCATTGATCCGGGACCCAGCGGATCTTTCTGGGGAGCAGCTCCTTGCCCGAGGGGATCATTCCGGCGGGGAGGCTCAGGGACACCGAGCTGGGGCCGGGGGAAGGGCTCGGCGGGGCCGGGGCCATCCCGGTTTTTGACGGGATTTGTCTCTCCCACTCCCACCTGGTGCCGGGGCCAGTTTTTGGGATTTTTCTCTCTCCCATTCCCA
>JACAXG010000235.1:3595-37395 GCA_018881555.1 Amblyornis subalaris
CTGGACACGTTTTGAAGGAGCTGCTTGGAAAACAGAGGCAGAGAACAACACTCTATAATTACCTGTAAGCAAATGCTTTTTCGATTATTAAAGAAWGGCTGAAGACAGTTTTGATGTCAGCCCATGCAATTACAACTTGTCTAATCCYCCAGCTGTATTTAACCTGGCATGCAACTACAAATCCACAATCCAGCAGGTAAACTTCACATCTAAGACTCCATCCAAGAAACAGGATGTTTTTACCTACTCAGTAAAAAGGTTTCCAGGGGACATGGTAAGTTCTCTGCCAACATGAATCTYTAAATCAGTACAGTACTAGCCAAGCCTTTCTTCCTGGGCTTCTGCATACCTGTCCCTCCATCTGTCCAAAAGCTTTCCCAATATTATAGGAACCTCAGTAACTACTGTGCACACATATATACATAAATAAAGCAAACAAGCTGTCCTGGCACTTAGTCTGAATGTCCCTTTATGCTCAGTGGGAAGGCTCAAATGCAGTTTTGCATGTGCTACGTTCCAGCTATAAAACCTCTGACATGGGAGATGCTCTACCCCCACCTTCCTCCATTTTTTTTACAAAAGAGGTTAAATGAAACGTCACCTGAAGCTGCGTTCTTCCTCTAGAAGGGATGAACCCATGGGTGACCCATCCATCAAGTTTGCAGTGTGCAGTTTGCAGTTTTGACACAAGGAATGGTARCAGTGGTTGAAACATACATGAAATGAGACTTCTTGAACTCAGAGCAACCAGGACTAAGCATACCTACTGAATACAAAGGGGACATTTCCTGATGGATGTGGCAACAGTGATTTAAAAAGGCTTCCTTCTGAGTAACTAATGAAAGCCTAATATGTAGAAAGGAGTAGTTATGCAAAGCAGACACAAGGTTATGTTCACRTCTGTTGCTATTTCAATCATAAAATCCAACTATCTGTCCACCCCTGAGATTTAAAAGCACAAAATCCAGATTTTTGCTTCCCATCTCAGGTGTGTTGAGAGATTTCAGTGTCTCTCCCTGATGAYTGACCCCTGAACAAACCACCCAGACCCCTCACCAGTCACYCTGGCCCTTCCAGCCCTTGGTCCTGCTTTCGGGCTCAGTAACACACACAAGGGTTCGACAGAACAGGCTTGGCAGCAATTTGATTTGCAGAAACGACTCTCAGAAAATGAAGAAAACACTTCTAACTCCTCCGTACTCTCCACCCTGTCACCAGGAGACTAACTGTGCGTGATGCCGCAGGTAGCTGTTGACAGTTCCGACTTTCTAACCCATGGGAAGAGGAGACTCCCATAAGGATGCACTTTGGAAGGCTTTTCCCACAGGTCCCAGGCCGTATCTGTCATGCACACAGTCCTCACACAGTCTCATGTCCTTGGACACCTATTTTTAAGCAAGGGTGGTTTGTTTGGCCACCTGCAATGCTACTGTCCGTGCAATGACCACCAGACAAACGTAGGAAGAGTGAGAACACTATTTTATTTGGAATGCACCTCCGCAGCCAAAGCTAAACTTACTCAGTTTTACTCATTACTAATTACTCAATATTACTAATATTCACAACAGACTTTTAGCTTCTCAGACAGGTGTTGGCCTGGGAGCTGGTTACTGCACACCTCTGCTCCGTGCCCTGACCAGAGAAYGCAGCAGGCTTTGCCAGCCCTCTCTCTTGAAAGACAACCCCTGTACTGTTTCAGTCCTACTGCATTTCAGAGCAAAAATCTGATCATTTAAACACAAGCAAGCAAGCTAACAGCAAAGCAAAATCTGTGCCCAGAAGCAATGCTGACTAGGGCAGGGTGGCTGAACAGAGATAGGTTGGCAGAAGGCAATTCTTTATCTCACACTACCCCACTCAAAAAGCAAAAAGAACCAGTACACAGAAGGGTCATTGCACCCAGGGATTCCCAGAAAAAACCCTAAGGTTGGAAAGCAGAGGTCACTCCACAGGTGACGTATAAGAGTATCTGTTAGATGCAAAYGTGTTTGTTTTTACTCAAYTGAAATCAAGTGATACTTCTTTTTTGAACATGGGAAAATGGAAACAATATCACATGGAACGCTTTCAAAAGACATTTTTTAACAGCAGCAGATTTCTAGAGGGTAATGGTTTATCTGGCARGCCTTTGTTATACTTGAGACRTTTCCTTTTCCAATTTCGCATTTAATTCCATCAAAACATGTGTTACTCATTTTGCAATTTTGTACCTCAATGCTGTTGATGGGAAGAACCAGAAGAATCTCCTGCAGTACATATGACCATCCTGAAATACAAGTCTCCTCCCTATCCCTATCAGCACCCCCCGTTTGGAACAACTGCTTTATGCCTCTGCAGAGCCCAATACGAGCCCAGGAGAAAAATAAGAGTGTCCCCAGCATCCAGCAAGGGCACTGCACGCTGCAGCCACAGCTGGACACAACCCCAGCTGTATGCCAGGCATCTGAGAGGGATTCACACCTTTRAACGAGTGCCCTGACTCACGCAGCAYRACCCGATCCTTGAGCAAAGCTGCCGATGCTACGGTGCCCCTTGCAATGTCAAACAGAACGCTACCTCGCCGGCATCTGCTGCTTACAAAATCAACCTTCTACGAACTGTTCAGGTATTATCAGCTCTAAGCCATCATGAAACTCAGGCAAGTGTGCAGACTACCACAGCACCGCTGTATGGCCTCTACGAGAGCTAGCAGAATATCGAAAGTGGCACATGTTACAGGTACAGTTCAGAGGTCTCCTCCTCAAAACGAAAGGCCTTTGATCCTTCTCATCTGTCAACATCACTTCTCTTCTTCCCTCACCTGTGATTCATTTCTCATCACCCAGAAGCATTCACTTATTCAACTACAAATCAGTTCTTTAGTTCTCTCAAACTTTAATTGCTGCACCTTTTTGCCCCTGAGGAGACTTGTACAAATCTGCACTTTTTCCTCCCAAAATGATAAAGCTGTTGACAGAAAAATAACTGAAAGASAGAATAAAAAACCCCATGAAATCCATGAATAGGGAAATCATCTCCTAGAAGTCTCCTCATTACTCTTCTGATTTGTCTCTCACACAATGAATTCTATTAAGTGCAAAGATTGTGCTTTACATCCACCCCTGAGTTTCCAGGAATTTATACAGCAAAAGGTGAAAAAGCTTTTGTTTGCGATGGGGTTGGAAAGGCGCCTTGTACATAGAGCTTTTGGGCCTMATGACTGCACCTATTTACAACTGGAATAAAGGGACTTATACTTACTACAATTTTGAGCAAAATAGAGTAGAAGAGAAGGGTTGAGTTGGAAGGGAGCTATGACAACCACCAAGCAACATAAAGTTTCCTTTCCCTCTTGCCTGCTCAGATGCTAGAGGCATGCAAAAGTGAGGTTTCACCACGGAGTGAGGAGTTCCTGGAGTTTCGGTGGCATAAATACCATACATTTTCATTTAATTATTTATGCTAAGTTTATATAAAAGTCTCCATGGGGAAGAGGCTGAGGCAGCGGACAAAGTTCAAGACTGGCAAACTGTCATTTGGAACAAAACCAGATCCTACATTTCCCTGCCTATCTTTCTCACTTCCATCTCCGGTGATACAGTTTTACAGTAGACAAATACTATTGGATGCAAATGCTCTGATTATTTTGAAACCATTTGTGGCTGCCGCTTCCTATAGACAAAAGCAGAGCATTTATAAGGAGCTGCACTTTGCTGTGCTAAACATGAGGGCATTTCTTCAGGCGTGTATGCCTGTGATACTTGGAAAAGCCCAACATTAACATGTCATGCCCCAAACCAGATTAAAGAAAACCAACAAACCACTGTGAATAACCAATTCATCCACGCATTTACTGATCTCCTCAACCACATGGATAATTTGTACAGTTCTATTGCCTTTCTGCACACAGCCCTACCAGAACATGCTGCCAAGTGTCTTCTTCCAACCAGYGATCTTCAACATCAAGCAGAACTTGCACAGCCACAAAATCAAGTTCTGTGTTATCAGTAAGAAACAGTGGAGGGACCTGCCAAGCACATCGCTCCTCTGTGCCCCATTCTTCTCCCGGCATAGGCAGTACATGCCCTGCGTGGCCGCAGTGTGACAAGGCCAGTCCGATCCACGGCATCACTCTGCTGCTGAGCAACACCGCTTGTGAAAGGAAAGCTGATGATAGAGATCAGCCTTCAAGGAAAGACCTCAGGCTTGTGCTAATTCCCACGTGCCAGGTGGCCACCTTCATTTGTTCAGAAAGTGGTGCTGCAGGTGAGCTCTCCAGAGCTCAGACCTTTGCTCTGTGCCAGCCAAGTGAGCAGCGAGGCCTGACGCCAGTTATCATCCTCAGGAGGGGGAAAACCCACAGGTACCTCTTTGAGATTAAAAGGTATGGGTGTAAATTATCTTAGAAAAACTTTAAGCTCTACACAATCCCCTCCCTTGCCTCTCTCCTTAGAGCAGAACATTCCTACTTCGAAAGAAAGAATTTTAATACAGACTTTTCTTTCAGCACCTCCTTAACGCAGCTGTGGGCACATCCTACACACTAGATACTGTTGAATTTTAAATGTGTCCAAAGGCTTTGCTGGGCTGGGACCTATGAGCTGGCAAACAAACTGGAGAGCACAGTGATTCCACTTGCTTTGAGATCACTGCAGTGCACAAGTGCTCAGGTGCGGTGCAGCTGGGGACAGAAAATACAGGGAATTACAGAGACCAGCCTTGCTGTCTGGTGGAACTGTGTCGGAACAAGTCCTTTAACAGCACACCAGACCGAGGGTAGATGACAGGAAAGCAAAAACAGACAATATTTAGGAGCCAATTACTAAATCACAGAGGAAACTCTTTTCATATGGACAATGTCTCAGGTGGGGGTCTAGGGGAACAAGCACAGTTGGGCTGAAAGGGACAGATATAAAATACATTTCCAGTGGAAGCACATGTTTAATGAGGAGCAATTTAGTTTTGTTGTGCTATGTTTCTCTTTCTTTGCCACCTGTAGATCAGGTTACATCTAATCGAAATACCGGTGGGTAACAGTAGTTACAGACAGGACCTCGCCTTGTACCTGTAATCCAAGTGCCCTGACTGTATCCTACTGAAGATGCAGGAATGAAGTGCTGACCTGCTCTTTGGGCTCACTGAGAAAGCAAAACCAGCACTGAGCACGGACATACGGCTTGGCATCTACCTTCTGCTCAGTTTGGTTTGGTTGAGGGAGGTGGGGCATGGCAGAAATATACTGTCCCTTGAGCAGACAGTGAACCTGTGGCACAAGACACAGGTCCCCGGCAGAGCCTGCCTGGTTTACCAGCTCCCTGTGCTCCCTGGTGTGGTCCCCAGCRGATTCCAGAGACATGGGCACCAAAATGTTTCCACACACAATAACCCAACCCAGCTTTTTGAACTTGGGAAGCAACATTTGTGGGAAAGAATGGCTGGCCAAGGAGCAGATGTTCTAGCTTTCAACTCTTCACGGAAAGAAAAATAAAAAAAAGAAAAATAACTAAAAAAAAAGGTTACCCTTCAGAAGAAGAATGGTTTGCTGTGCATGTGAACCATGTGCTGCCCTTACACGAAGCATTCGACAGCTGCTGCGACTGGAAGAAGCTCTGTGGACTGTGAATTTGCCTATYTATGTAAACAGGGTGTTGCCTCAGTTTGAAAACAATCTTCTGGCTGAGAATAGCTTGCTGAGAGCACAAGTTTAGATTAATTCTGCTAGCATTAAAATAAAGAAGCTTATTAAAAACAGAAATGCAGAACCCAGAATTTACTGTCAGACAAGAAGTCGGCATCAGCAGCAAGAAGGCAGCCCCAGTCTTTGGGTCCAGYTAATGGGGAAGCAGGGGATCGGAGAGTCATGTGGTCTCCAGGTCAATGAGGGGGAGCTGCTGCAGGCAACGTTCTGAGTACACGGAAGAGACAAGACGAGGAAAGCAGCAGAAGCACAAAGGCAGTTGTCTGTRTATAAGGAACATGTTGGGAGGAGAAGAAAAGGAAATCAACAGGAAAGGAGAACCAAGGAAAATAAAAATAACCAGTGGAGGACTCCTCTCCCCACCTGAATTTAAGCGTAGGACTGGGGAGAGCGGAGTTGCTTTGCAATCGAGACCTATCAAAAAAGAGACCTGCTGCAGATGCCTCCTGGGACCTTTTTGGGAAGCAGGCTTTTCTTTACAGCCACTGAGGAGCTACAAGTCGTTTCCTGAACTCAGAAACACAAAACCAAAGCACAACTCAGCACACAAAGCGAGACAGCCAAGGGCAGAACAGCCCAGAACACCCTGCGGAGCTGCCATCTCAGCCAGCACCCGCTCGCCCAAATGAACAGAACCTCGTGAACCACATTCCCCACCGAGGCGCCGGCCGAGAGCACGACACCGCCGAGCCTTGCTGCGTGTCACTGTTGAACACGGCTACCACGAGCTGAACCACCGAGATCCCATGGGAGGCAAAGTATAGAACTGAGGGTTCCAGCCGCTCAGGATGGCCCTTTATGCCTGCTACACAAACCCAGTTCCCATGTGCTTCTTCCAAATCCCTCTGCCCAGTCCCAAGTACCATTTTTCTGTGGTGCCCAGCCAAGAGGCAGAATTATGGATTATGGGGACATGGGGGCATTGCAGCTACTAGGTTTTTGGATTAACTCTTCCCTGCGAGCTCCAGGATGTGCTGTCAGACTGCAGAAGTTACTGTGAGTGTAGCTGAACATACTCAGTTCCCAGACTGAGCATGGTCAGTTCCCAGCTCACAGAGGTTTGCAACCACAGGTTTGCCACTGGCCCACAGGGCCATAGGAAATGGCCATTCAGAAAGGAGCAGGGCCATTTGTTACTTTGCTACTTGATTCACTGAAAACATACACTGCTATTTATCCTGCTGACACACATACAAGATGTGCAATTATTAGRCAGGTAAACCATTAGAAAAACCAGCAAAAGATTTTAGCCTGGAAAGTATGTGAGAAGAAATGCAGCCTTTTTTCCCAAAAATGTCAACTTTCAAAAGTCCATAAATATTGCTTAAGGGTGGGATTTTTCTCAGCTGACTGTCCTCTACTGTCCCTGTCAGAAGGGCATCCAAGTATTTTCCCCGGAAAACACCTGATTTATGAATCTCTAAATATGAGGCATGAGAAAATAGAATAATAAGGGTATTCCTGAAGTCAGGGTTAGGGCCTGCTCAAAGCCCACCCAAATATCATACCAATTGGATTTCCACAGACAAGCCTATTCCTGTGACAACGGCAGAGCTGCACAGAGGACTCCTGTATTTGCATGCTGGTCATCCTTGTTCTTCCTCTGACGGAAAGAAAACAAATCAGATATTTTCTATTAACTGACCAAGAAACTCTTCGGGGCCCCAGACCTGCCCCACTTGACTTCCTGTCCGGCCGCGTGTGCCTGGGCAGACACGCAGCCCGGAGCAGTGCGCCGGGTCCTGCAGGACGGACAATCCCCCATTGTCCAGGTGTTGCAGGTGTCCGGGGGTGCTGGCCGCCGGCATTCATCCCCAGCCTGCGTGCGCAGGGAGGCCAGCCAGCCCGTCACTAACAGCTCTGCAAAAATGGGTCAGGCAAAGAAAAATAAAGCCTGTGCAGGAGAACCTCGGGGCTGGGGCTCTGCTGGAAGGGCCCGGCCCCGCTCCTCCGCAGGTGCTACTGAAACACTGCTGCTTGTTTGGCTTGGCAGCTGCAGCCCACGCAGAACACGCGTGGCAGGGAGGCAGCTGCAGGCAGGTGTGCGGCGTTTCCATTTCACCTCACACCGCAGGAATGCAGCCTCTGCCCAGTTCTGAGGGCTTGGCTTTTCACGAGTCCGTTTGTATAATTTGTTTTCCAGTGGAAAAAAATTACTGTCAAAATAGTAAAGGATTGATTTGCATACCTTTGAACTTGGGGGGAGTGTTTGTTTTTTTGTTCTCGCTTTCAAAATGAGTCAGAAACAGGAGGGGAAGTTACATGAGGGAACAGATCCCCCTGCTCGAGCTGCTGGGTGGGCAGGGGGTCCCCAGCCTGCCACCGCGCGGGAGCACATCCTCCCCAGATCAGGGCTCTGCCTGAGAACACGTGGAGTCCATCTTGGCCAGCAATCTAGAAAAACCTCAGCATTATTTTGTTCTCAGCAGACACAACCTGTACCCACCCCCAGGATGTTCCACTGCCTTGGCAAACATGATGTTTTGACAACCTCAGCTCCAGCCATCAAGGCAAAACACAGGGCCAGGGCTCTGCCTGACGCTCCCACCCTCCAGCAACAGCGCCCAAAGTCCTCGATGTTGACAGACTCTATTCACTAAGCCAGTCCTCCCTAAGGAGATACATGCACCCCACTCTGATACCAGAAGCCAGGCTGCCTGGCTACACGGGAACCAACAAACATCCTGAAACAGCAACAAGTTGTTCAGATTTTGGGAGCCTTCCTCGGGAACAGCAGGTACTGAAACGAGCACGTCACCCCCTGTGTGCTGGGGTCGCCTTCGCTTCCACAATAACAACTTCAAGGCAGTGATCCCGCCGACACAAGTGTTTGCTTTTCCGAAGCCTCCCTCCCTGCACTCCTCCCTGGCCTCTGGGGCAGCTGGAAAGCTGGCTGTGTCTGGCAGGTGCAGAGGGGCCGACTGGCACGAGCAGCTACAGCCACGTTCTTCTCCAAAAGTAGCAGAGTGAGCTCTTTCCCAAATTTATTCACAACAAGGCATAATTAGACATAGTTTACTAAATGTCTCTTCCTCCTTTTTTGATGCCAGTTCTGATGGACCCTAGGAGAGCAAGCAGGAATCAAACCACGCGGCTGAACACACTCTGACACAAAACCCAGGAGAGCTGAACCCCAGGTATGATGACAGCTGCTAGTAGCTCCACAAACATTTGCTATTCGATCACTCGTCAACTCTCCTCAAGTTATGAGACCTGAAGTACCATGGCGAAAATCCATGCCAGATAGAGCAGGCACTGACTGATGGCTTAAGGTTTATAGACACAGTTAAAAAACAGCTTTACTCAGGTCAGTCGAAACTTAACTAGGATCCCTGGCCCTAGAYAGACTGACAAAACATAAAAAGCAGCTCAGATCTCCACCGGAGTCCTCAAATTTCCACAAAAGGGGGAAAGAAACCCAAATTGAACTAAAAGGAAAAAGACAGGAAAGGAAGTAGAATCAAAACAAAACAGAAGTGTCTTGCTTTTAACATATGAAAGTTTAAATGCTTTTGATCGTCTAAGAGCATACTCATTTCTCCTGTCACCAGGCACAGAAGTCAGTTGAGCTCTTGATTTGGAAATGCTAACTAAAAATAGGGTTTGACGTGCATCTGCCTAACTGTGCATGACCTGCTCAGGAGGTAAGACTTCTCAAAGGCTACACCTCATCTGTGCCACAGAGTTTTCCCTGACCAGAGGACAGGTCAAGCCCAAGCCCCATTGCAGCTCCTGTCCTGCTCCAACTTCCCTGCAGCCATGCTGCTTCTCCCAGAGGAGAGAAGGGATTGCAATCCTCACAGCAGCCTGTCTCCTCCTTTTTTTTTTTTAAGGAGTGACCTTTTAAAACAACCCACCTGTCTACAGAACACTTCCCCAGTATTTGTCAAGGATATTTGAACAGATTTGACTGCAATGAATGTCATGTCTCCAAACCGCTGAACTGAACGAGTYGTTGCCAGACTTCCCTTTTTTTTCCCCCCTTTTAAAAATGCTGTTTACTGAAACATCCATAAAATCCACTTGGCAGCCTCAGGGCATGAGCCTCAGCTGTATTCCCTGAGTGTACTCAATGCTGGCACTGCTGCAAGAGACCACAGAGAAGTTTTCACTCTTGCAGATCAGGTCAGTTACAGTTTTGTTCCCCCACAGATACGGGGCAGGGGTAGGCTTGGAAAGGAAGTTTGCAAACTCTTCAGGAGAGAGAGCTTTCATTAACACCTCTTGGAAAGTTGCAGATGCTGTTTGCAGATTTTCATTAATAAATACCAAATTTAACACACACAGAAACAGCCCCCTGAGCATCCAGTATATTTTTCCTGCCATTTCCCTTGGGCAGAGCACCCCAATTCAAGGAAGGCACCTGCAAGCAAAGCAGCTTTTGGGAAAATCAATTTCTCTCTTAGCATCCCTGCTCCTAAGATTCTTAGTTTTGTAAAACGTGCAATTATAAAATAGACTTCGGTTACTTTCAGCACCACTGAAATGCCCCTGCTTCTGTCACGGCAGGAGAGAAATCACCCATCAGTCCAACCGAGCACTGGGAGAGGGTGAGAAGGTAGAATTCCTCAGATAGGGCATAACCACAGTACCAATAATTAACAAAATGGGAAGATGGAACTGGGACTGAAAAAAGCAGCCTACACTGACCAAACACCCCAAAAGCTCATGTTGAAAACAAACAAACAAAACAAAAACCAAGGAAAAAAAACCTCTGATTTTGGAAGATGGCGGTCTGACTTCTTAATTGAACCTGCTGGAGTTGAAGCCTGTGGATGCCCTTCACCGTATGGGTAGAACAGCACACGACACTCTTGTGTCTTGGACCTTTGGGGTTTTTTGAAAGAGGATTTTAATTACTCCAGGAACAATTCCTTGTGTGATGAAAGCAGCCCAAGCTGGATTTGTTCCACCAGACTCCCACTCTGGCTCAAGTGGGTGCGAGTGCCACACTCGGAACGCCCTGCAAACAAATCCACCAGCACAATCTGAGGTTGGAGATCCCTTTCCGTGTAATTACAGGGTGGTGCCACTGTGCAGATGGCTTCATGTGAAGCTCCGGCAGCCCACAACTAGCCAGAAGAATCTGGCAGCAAATGTGGTTGGAAGGGGAAAAAAAAGAGATGAGTTTGCCCTAAATTTGATGGAACTGCCTATAAATAGCCATAGGGGCTTGTCAAGCACATCTTTGCTCGATGATTTCTCCTAAAATACCATGTCAGTGGGACTTAGGGCCAGGTGTACGTTTTCTATCGGAAAATAGCCTCGCCAATACATCCTAAAGATGTCTTGCTGCTCTCTGCTTCGCATCCGGAAGGTATGCAYGTGGATTTATAAGGCGTAAGTCAGCAGTTAGTCCATCTGATTATACATCATGCGATTTTGTACTATGAACACATTAAAACTCTGCCATCAATTAAAAAAGGGAAAACTAGAACTAYGCTATAATTTTGGTTGACCGAATCAAGCCCGTTGCGGACTCACGCGCATTTGGTTCCTGATCTGTCGTACAAAGGAGATGCTCAACAGCCACATCTTTAATGACTTACACGTGCAGCTCATGGGGCTGATGGGCTGGAGGCTTTTGTTCCTTCAACACTTCTCTTGACAGGAGAAAAGGAGAGAAAAAAAACCAGTGGCATCACCAAGGGTGCTGAAGTGGGAGAGGGGACTTCTGTCACGGCTGCAGCTGGGACAGAGCTGCTCCTTCCCCAGCCCTGATGGCTGACCCTCTCACCCCTCCTGCCGCTGGGATGGGAACGCAGGGAGCAACGCAGAGCCAAACGGAATTGCACTGTGCTGCCCTTGGAAGGGAAGAAGTTTTTCCTAGGAAACACCTGCACCACCACTCGTCCTGGCTGCATGCTGCAGCTCAGCAGAGACTGTGCACCTGTGCTCGTCCCGGCCGAGTGGCCTGAGCTGAAGTGCACCAGAAAACACAGTCGCAGATGGTTTCTTTTTCTTTTCACAGGAAAGACACTTTCAGGTGTCTTTCACAACTATTTCCTGCCCCCAACCAAATTTCAGCACTCCACCTCCCCAGAACATCCATCTCCAGGCAAGCTACGACCAAAACTGGCAGCATGTGTTGTGCTACCAACAGGTTTTACTGCAGGCATGGAAAGCCAAGTCCTCACTGAAAGGGACTGAGGAAGTACTCTCCAGAGGACCTRGTTCTGAGGGCTTCTCCTTCACATCTCAGAGATTTCCTCAGAGGGTATTCCAAACTCACCAGTACTCCCACATCAAAGCCAGAGGAGAAGCACTGCTGTGCTACTGCTTGGCTCCTTTKCTGGCACCACGGAGCTGTGGAGCACTCGGAGCCTTGCACTAATTAAACCCCAGTGACACTGGGGCAGAAAGCATCACTCAAGACTCCATTGATGGAACTGCTGCTGTTTCTTCACAGAGAAGACAGATGACTGGAGAGGGAAGAAAGAAGGAAAGGAGAAAAGGGAGACATTGACCTATATCAGTCCTTTGCAGTCTTCCCAAGCACCCAGCCTGCCTCTATTGGCTGTGAAGGGACAGACTTCTTAGGGGGAAACAGGCTTTCAAATACAAAACCAGACCCAAAGTTCTGTCTCCCCAGTCACACCACAGCCTTCTGTTCTGATCACTTCTGTGATTCAGTCAAAGGCATCCTGAGATATCAGGCTCAGCTAAGAGCCATCCTGCACACGGCCACACTGCCTCGGGGGGCCCTGTATATGTCCAGGCTCAGCAGCAGCCAGCACTGCCCTCCTGTGATCTCATCTGAGCAACTTCGCAGCTCTGGCCCTCTTTACTATAACTCCCCCTCATCTGAAACCCCCTCGCTCACCACCTGCTCCCCTGCTGAGCTGTGCCTCCCTTTTGCTGTTGGTAGCTTTCATTTGCATTTCCTGGTCATCCACTTCATCTAAAGTACAGGAAATGGGATCCTGGCCCAACAGTGATACTTGCAGAGCATTGCTCCCATCTTCTCACTTCTTCAAGTATATGAATTTCCAAGCTCTTTTGACAGCCCACTGGAGATACCATCACATAGAATCACAGTTTTGTCAAGAGGTCTGCGGTACTTCTTGTGGTACTTCTTGTTGGTCTGTACCACTTCTTGTGGTACCTTCTTCAGGGTACTTCCTGGCACCCACAGCACCAATTAATGAAACTCTCAGGTTTCAAGCAAAGAAGCCAATAACCCTCAACCCTGGGAAGGACAGCTTGGAGACCTGACCTCATGTGGGACTCAGCAACCGACAGCTAAATCATGATTACAGACCTGTCCTGACCACACTCCATCAGCATGCCCCATCCCTGTACTGTTTGCATGGATGAAAGAACACATTCAGCCTGTATGAACTCCACACATTTGATATCTTCCTAAGCTGTCCCGTGTGGTCCACCCCTTGTGTGGGAAAAAAAGCATAAATAGACCAGAAACCTTCTTGATAAAATTATCTATCTGCATTTCTAATGAAATCTGACTGGTAACTCCACTCAAGTCTCCCTGTCAGCAGGATTCCCGGGCATGCCCTGTTTGCTTGTATCAGTAAAACCCCTCAGTCAACCACTCTGTCTGAAATACAGCTGGAAATAAAAGCCACACATCTGAAAAAACAAGCAGATAAAAGATAGCCTACGCTGAAGTTTAAAAAGTAGCTGAGTTACTCRGAAATGTTTCCAAGCATTCAGTAGCCCAGAGAAACACAACTGAAACCACACAGGTCACTTTTCACAGGTCAGCTTCCTCTCAGGTACCTCACATCGTTTGTTTCCTGAGGCATAATTGTGACTTTGCTTTTATTTCTCATCTGAAATCACAAGCGCTAGCGAATCCAGAGCACTTCCCAAAAACTGTCCTCGTTAGGAAGAAGTTCCATTTCCTTGGGCATCACTCCTGACTGTTAGAAAGTTTGCCCAGGGCTGGTGCTAACAGAGCCAGCTCGGAGCAGCTTACCCAATCCCACTTTACGGTCTTGTAAGAGCCTCCTTAGCTCRTTGAAAAGCTCATTAACGGCTGTACCTGGACAGGCACTGTCAGCTGTGCCACAGACCAGGTGCAACCCCATGGAGTAACAGCAGGAAATGCCTGCTGTGGAATTACACATTGGGATGGTCTTGATGCTGCTCTCTGATAGCGCCCTGGCACCTTCTGAATAGATTTTCACATCAAAGAATCACTAATGTAAACATACTTTGTTTACAGTGCTCCTCAAAAATCGTTGTTCAACATCTTCTAAACATCTATAAATCACTGATCAAGCCAACTTCTACAACTCCTAACCCAGCCAAATGCCAAGTTCTGCTTCGAGTTAAATCACTAACTCAAATCACCGCAATGCTCCGGCTGATGCACTGGGGAAGCTTTTCAAGAGCACTGCGATAGCTTCAAAGGGATCTCAGTGAGGAAAGTGCCCAGCAGGTGAGTCCCAGAGAGCATTAAACAGTCCTTCAACACTGAACAACACCCCCACAATCTAGTGCATATGATCTAAAAATACTGACATTTAAGTAAATTGCATATTAATAAGGAAAAAAATTGCGATGCAGCCAGGTTAGGAACACATAACTTATTGAAAGCTGATTTCAACCAGTTGAAAGCAAACAGGTGACCTAAGCAGGCAACATTCTGTGTTTGTGTTTATATGTTCATTATTTGGATACAAAGTGAAGCTTTAAATACAACCTGAGCTGGCCCTTTCTTTCAAATACTGGCTGTATGTTGCACATGCAAATCTGTCAAAAAAGTCCTAAGAACAAAAGACTTGGAAATGTCAGTTACAAATCCCCTCATAAAACGCATTTCTTTCACAAAAGCCACAAACAGTAGCACACAACCACCAAGACTCCTTATGATGATGTCCTGCTGGGCAGTGGGATGCATTCTCACATCAAAGACTTCATGCTTGTTGTTAACACACGGATTTCTCGCCCTGAGCCTCATTTGCAAACACAAGTCCTAACCATGAAACCAAGGACAGACACGACCAAACTGCTTATGCAAAAGGAGAAGCGGGTTCCTCAGTTCCTGCTAAGCCATGTGGTAATCCTAATTAGCAGTATTTTCCAAGTAATTATAGTCTTAGAATAATGATGTTAATAGAAACAACAAGTAAGAGGGCACCTGGGACAGTTCTGGCATGTCTAGGTTGAAATTCCAGTAAACACTTCTGGAATTCATACCAGCAGACAGTTTGGGGGAAAAAAAAAAATCTCAAACATACTTCACAGTTCAGCTAAATCAAAGCAAATCTGATTCCCCTGAAGTCAGAGTCAATGTCAGTTGATGCAAATGAGCATTTGTTGAACAAGTGAATCCCTAAATGCATTCAGCCTTGGAGCCAGAAACACACATGGTGTAACTTGTTGATTAATTTGCCTATATGGGGCATCAAGAAAATATTTTCTGCTTCTTTTTAAGAATGAGTTATTCAATCTCCCTAGAAAAGTTCCCTATTCAACAACAACATCTACTATACAGGATTCAATTCATTCCGATTTTCCTTATCCAGATGCATGCCACCATTAGACATAAGATCTGGCACCAAAGACATTCTGGGAAAGACTGCAGCGCATTAAAGTGAAAATCACATCCACCATTCATAGTTCCATGGTCAGGGACATCTTTTCCTCCTTTTGAACTACAGTCCTCCACTGCCTCTACCTTTTGTTTTGGCAGCCCTCTAAAGAAAGGGGATTTTCGGCTACCGCAATAGACAAGTTTTCCTTGAACCCATACTTAGGGAAGTTTGTTTGTTTTCAGTATTCCCTCAAACATGTTGACTAAGCAAATGTTCCAAAAAGCCCACTACAAACTGCCATCTCCACAGGATGAAGAGAACTCCCGAGTTCTTTCTTTCCCTTTTCCTTCCTTTCTGTCTGTTCTTTGGGTTTTTCTAGAGTCAAAACCATGCCTCTCCAGCACGGCCATCGAACACCATTTGCCCCGTGATTCCACAAGAAGCCAAAGCCACGTGCTGTCCTCACTGTGAGCAAAGTGCTAGTCACCAAATGTACACAAGGTTCTCGAATATTCCAGAAATCCACCTTATCCCCTGACTGGTCGAATATCGCACCTAGATGAATTGATAAGATTCTCTGGTGCTTTTGCCAGCGACTCACATGCAGACTGAATGCCCGGCAGCTGCACACTGGTTCTCCCCYTTTCTTCCCAGGCAGCCACGTGCATGCCCTTCCCCAGGTCACCCTCTCCAGTGAGGATGGGTCTCCGCTCCCTGGAGCACGCATGACTCACCATCTGACCCAGCGGTTGATGTGCTGCCTGCTGCAGCCCTCCACCCCCTCCGCTCACCCACAGAAAACAAACAGGAACCGACGAGTCAGAGGTGCCCTACCATCCCACGATGCCCTCCCCAAAGATAAGGCAGGAGACTGAGGCATCCCTTTGGCACGCTGCTGCCCGAGTTGGAGGGAGGCCACRTCCAGCCCCGCTTGCAGCCTGCTGCCCTGCAGTCCGCAGCCAACACGGCCCTCCCAGGGGCCAGTAGCGTGGCTATTCCCGGCCGTGTGGCCAGCAGAGCAAGGGGCACCAGCTATTGGATACCATGGCAGTGCTGGACGAGAGCCGAGAGAAGTGGTGCCAACAGCAGGCCTGAGGGAGAGGTGGACCAGGCTCTCCACACGCTTGGCATTTACAGAGACCCAGCTACCACACAGCCGAAACCGTCAGCATTGGCAAAGTCTGAGGACTGCACATACACGTGGCAACAGCTATGGAAGAAAGGAAGGGGTTAAGGATGGATTTTAGTCACTGTTCTAACCGCCTCATCTGCCACTGACCTATGGACCACAGGTATAATAGTGAACCACCATGCCAAATCTTTACAATTAGAAATATCTGAAATGCTCCTCCTCCAATGAACATTTTTGGAGAGTTCTTCTGTAGGCCAAGTAAAGGTTCAGTTTTACCCTTTACAACTTCAGCAAAAGCTCCTGAATGCAGGTGAGAAGCCCAGCTAAGATGAGAACACGCCTTGGCCCACTGCTCTAGCTCCAGCCCAACTCAATGCACCACTCCTTGACTCTGTTGGCGACACAACAGCCACAGATTCTGGATTCACCCATTTTAAGCACTTCAAAACATTTTTGTGAGGGTCTCGACAAGCTTCCAGTAAAAAGTAGCTGTCAAAATGCATTGTACAATATCCTAACAGACCTCCGCCACACTGCTGCTATAATTAGGTTGGGAGTTTTTATTTTGGCTTTAAATCAGCTTGCAGAGAATATAATTTTCAGTTTGAATAAATGAAATGTTCAGAGTACATAGGGTCCATAATTATATTTCAATTTGAGAAGAATGTGTTTGGTTTAAAAGAAAGCAAGCAGCATAGTTGGTGGTAATTTAATTCACCTTTCAAAGCTTCTGAAATTTCTGAGATTTCTGAAAGCCAAACCCTCAGAGTAACTGCAGTTCACAAAGAATGCAGAAACTGGGAAACTCCTTCTGAAGTGAGCACAGCGTCCACACGTCCCTTTCAACGTGACACTTTATACGGAGAAGCTCAGAAGCTTTTACCCTCCAGCTGTTTTCCGACACTTCCTTGACTTCATCAACTTGGAGAATTCAAGTTCCCACCTCAAGGGCTGTGACCAATTACAGATAACAGGACACATCTCCTGTCAGGGTCTGGCTGGTTGTGGTGCTCCTGTGACACAAAATGCCAATAAATAAGGCTTAACTGCCTTTACAGGCACTCTGTGTCAACCCAAGTATGCAAAACAGGCAGCAGTTAACAAGGAGCCTGGCTCCAAAAACATCCACGAGGACATTCCTGACAGCTCTGTCTATGTAAACCAGAAGGCTGCTTATATTCAAGAGCCACCTGGACCAAGACAGGAAAACCAGAGCCACAGGAAGTTGTGGAGTCCCCTCTGTCTCCCAGGACACATTGCCTTATTATTCCGACAAAACCAGTGATGGCCAATAGCAAAGAATTTAGTCCCTAAATATCATCTCCCAGCTGTCCTAACTGGGCAAGAAGCTAAACACGGAAAGAAAAAGCAGCGGCCAGTGAACCTTACCTATGACTTGAGAAGGCCAGCACCAAGTGACCAGCACTGCTTACTTTTTTCCCTGCCTAATTTATTTAAAGAAGGTGTCTGAAACAATGAGCAACCCTGAAAATATACACAGGAATCTTTCCCAAATGGGTACACAAACATCTTGAAGCAGTCCATAGCCACTTTGAACCTCAGCCTGATCCTACCTAACACATCAGCACTAGGGTTCTAGGGTTCTATTTTTATGCTGACAACTTGCCCTCTAATTATATTCCCTTCATATTTAACAAGCTAATTTTCTCCCCCATTTCTTCAGCTTATTTTTCATTTGACATTAAAAAAAAATCCTTTCTATTCATGCTTCAGCTCCTCTGAACTATTCCCACCCTTTCACTAGCCCRAACAGAAAATATCTAACACATCAAGCAAAAGCATGTTCTATTCCAATGCTTTCTTCTTGGGAGTGAGCGTGAACCCATCTTAGCCAAGAGCTCCAGTACCCTCCTTGCTTTATTGCCCCACGCTACCCACTGGAAATGCAGTCCTATTCACCACGGCTATGCTGCGAAGTAGATGTGCCCTTGATCTTTACTTGGATTCATCCCATACTTAGTCACTGCTTTCTGTCAATAGTATTCCGTACCCTCAATACTTCTATTTACAAGTCTGATACAGTTTTCAGTCAGGTGGTTTCCAAAGTAATGCAAAAGTCCTCAACAGCAAGGAGACTCAGGAACCTTTATGTCTTGCTCCAGTACATGAACATACAAAAGCAGTGTAATAAAGCATTTTAGCAGAAGGATAAGGAATGTTCAGGTGAGGCAGCAATATCAGCATCCCTACAGAAGCCTTGCACATCTCTGATGTGCTGTCTCAGTTTGTAGAAGCTCAAGGCTGTGACATCATGAGCTGCCTTGAGGCACAAGGATGACCATGTACACCTGCAGCCACAGGCATCTCCTTGCTGCTGCCTGAACACAGCTGACAGCACTGGGGCCGTATCCCCTGAGAAAACCACGCACCCACCGCACAGCCAGGACACCTGGATCAGAGCGACAGAGCACTGGATACGGCAGGATCCGGCCACACATTTCCTACCTTGTTTCCAGGGTAACAGAACACAGACCCTGGGCCACATCTTGCACTGGACCAAGCTTGCCTTTTGTGAAACTCAGGCTGGTGTCCCCACCTCCCAGGACACGGCTGTCACAGCCAGTCCTTTGGCTCCACGACTTGGGGGTGACTTAGAACAGGGCCAACATGGTTGCAGCGAACAGCACAGGYGTCTGGAGGAGCTGGCACGAGCCTCCTGGGAGTTAGGAGAGCCCTGTCACACCAGGATCAGCTGTTGTTTTCAAAGATGCGTAGGATTTAAGTGACTTGAGAATTTGCCATGACCGAGTGTGAAATCGCATCTTCACACTCGGGCTCTTCCAAGGACTACAGCGGGGTCCCAGGAAGTGGGTGCTGGAAATGCAGGAGTGGTTACACAAGCCTACAGGTTCAGATTAGTGCCCATGCCAGCCTTGGAGATGCCCTACGTGCAACTCAGAGCACAGCTACTCAGTGGGAGCATCTGCCACAGGGAACTGGGATATGCTTCCAGAGAGGCTGGGTGTTAAACATATGAGCAGCTACACTCCACGGTAATTTATGTTTCTAAATGCCTAACTGCATGGTGTACAGCGAAACACTGTGAATACCAGCACTTACTGCATGTGCACAGGACATTAAAGTCATCTCCTCTGGAGGAGATGAATGAGTAACTGCTGAAACATCACAAAAGAAAAGAATTTTCTGTCTACGAGCAGATGGAGAGAAGTGCTTCAGCAGAGCCCTTTCATAACCCTTGGTGCTGAGCGAGAGCTCAGATTGTGAACACACATCAAAAGTGGTAATGCACATTGTCTGTCGAGGGTGGAAGTTTAATCCTAACCCATTCCTTGCTCAATTTCCCCAGCCTCAACTCATTCAGGATGGAGCACTGTGTCAGCTGCAGCCCAGTCTTTTCCCACAGAYATTGTGTCATTCAGTCTACAGCAGCAATAAAGACGACACAGTATAAAAATAGAATTGTTAATATCTGCAATTAGTTAAAGCTTTAACCTTTGAAGATGCTAAAAAAATGAACTAAAATCATGCCCTGAAACAAGATGACCACAAGCCATTAGGTATATGGCGTGCTATGAACCAGCAAATCCATCTCCATCTGTCAAACTGAGACGTATGCCGTTCCTCTATCCCAGCACGCTGCCAGGATCAACTCAAAGCCTCTCCAGAAATGAATTTGATCTCACCAAGTCCAGCTCTGAGATTCAGAAACCCTAAAACCAAATGGGGACAAGGAAGGATTCACACCACAGCCCTCAGAGGGGCCAGCAAGAGTGGATCTGGAAGGACTCACGAACATTTCCAACGCAAAGAGCAAATGCCATTTTGCAACGTGGCTTGGCAAACTTTGAGCACCAATATTCAGGCAGGTTGGGTTTTTATTGGAGCCATTCGTATAGCACTGACCCAAACCAGCGCCTGAGTTTGGGGCCACTGTCCTTGCAGATTTTCTCATAAAATGGTCATGATCTTTACAAGAATGAGATGTCCAGTAATCTCTATTGTTTTTCAACACATCAGTTTTCTTGACATTGAATTTTGTATGGCAGCATCTCTCCATCCACTGGGATGCCAGAGGCAGAGCAAGTATGGAGAAATGTGGCAGCAGCATCTTTTAGGACAGCAACGCTGACAGGACAAGGAGCAGCCCTGGCTGTTTCACCCTGAGACAAAGTTTGATTCTGCCTATCTTGACAGAAGTGAACTATGATGGGCAGGGACCGGCAAGAAGTAAAAGGCCTAATTCAGCTTTTTAGGGATTTCCTTTCACTATTAAAGGACTTAATACATTGTATTTGCCATCCTTGCTCAAAGACAGCATTCTCAGCTCTCACAGGATGAATGTTTCCCCTTCCTCAAAGTAAAGCTTTTCTTGCTGTTTTGAAACACAYCCCGAGCTGTCCCTGGAACAACAAACCAATTTCCTTGTGCTGACCACAGGAAGAGATGGACAACTGCGGCAAGATAGTTCCACTGTCCTACTTGTAAACAGGATTCCATTGTATTCTCCTTTATACCAGACAGCTCCCACTATATACCCACTATAAAAACACCCTGTAAGTACAGCGACCACCCAGAAGTGAAGGACTGGATTCCAAGAGGTTGTGGGGAGGGACACAGCTCAGTTACACACGTGTTCTTATTTATGTAATTCTTTAGCAAAATTACAGTTAGCTTTAAAAAAATAAAATTAAATATTGATGTCAACAGAATGCAAATGTCTAGAACATCTGTGCTGGGGAAATACGATCATGCTAGTCAGAGCAATGGATTGGCTACAATTACAGMAGTAAGATTKAAACAGAAAGGAGAAATATTTTTCCCCAAAGCAGAAAGTCCTCTGTGATGTGTCACAGAAGCAAAAGGTTCTGCTTCTGTATCAACCAGTGCTGTAGAGTAGCTTGGTCTGACCTTATGACTCTCATCCCCAAGTACGCTGCCATCCCTCCACTAAAGAGAGCAACTTCCTGGGGTCTGAGAGGCAACAGTTCCTCCCTGATGTTTGCAGCACAGGGCTGCACCGAGCAGACTCGCACACAAACGTTTTTAAAGTCTCATGGATGCAGCTGACAAATATTGCTCAGCACATCCACAGAGAAAAACAGGTCYGCACCAACATCTGCTAAACTGAAATTGCTATAAACTTACAGAAACTGCACTGGCCTATGTGGAGCGCGCATTCAAATTTCCACCTGAGAAAGTCACCTTCATCACCTGGCTGTCAGAGCAGTACAAATCTGGAATCTGCCCTTAGACACTAACAGGGGAACCCGGCTATCCTCTGGCAAGARGAGGGAATTGGACATCGAGACCATATTCTTATTTCCAATTAGGTCCAGTACACCTTCTAATTGCATAAAATAAGAAAACACCCACACGTTTATCTATCAATCATTTGGTCAAACAACAACAGGAGAAAATCCTGCACCTGAATTCCATCTGTCCTTGAACTTCCTGCACTTCTCTGGAAATGAGTTGTCCGAGACACCTTAGTTTACCGCCTCCTCAGAGAAGCCGAGAACTTTTTAATCAAYAACGTCTTTATTGTCAAAATCACCCTGGTAAAAACCCAGCTAAGGCAGAGACAGGTTATTAATGTCTCATTTTATGGATTAGGAGCAGAGAATATAGCCCAGATTAATCTCCTAATCCTTTTACCCAGCCCGTCATTATCTGACCCAAAACACCCRAGAGGGAGCTCAGTGCTTTTACAAGCTGGGAAATGCAGAGACAATGAGCAAACAGCTGGACCGGCGTGTCCAGAAGGAACGCACAAGTTCCTATCACATGTTACTTGCTTAGAGCCTACATCCTCCTGTCAGTACTACCCAGACTCATAGGCACAGAGTCACCGATGCTGAAGCGGGTCAGCAATCTCCTGAGCACCAGAAGAGTGGAAATAAAAGCAGGTTCCAGTCRCTGTTCAGGTGTTTATCTGTAATTACCTGTGGACACTYACCTCGACCTCAGCATCCTTCCCCTTTCACTTACCTCCYCTCCACTCATCAGCCCCTCAGCCATTTCTACCCTAAGCCTACCAAGCAGTCAGTCCAGCCCTCTGCTGGGTTTGAGCGCTGTCTCTTCCCCTCGGCCACGCAAAGCTGTGTTTTCACAACACAGAGGTCTCCAGAACCCAGGCCCTCCACGGGGTGCCACAGAAACACATCAAACAAATAAGACACCGACATTACCGACSRACACAGAGCCCAGCCCGTGCCACTGACAGTCACACGCCTGTCCCACACCGGCAGCCACAGCCTTTACCCAGAGAAGGGCACTGTCCCCGGGCTGCACGGGGAGCCCACGGYTGGCAGGGTTTACCAAACGCTGCTGTGACAGCAACGCCGCAGCCGTGGCATCAGGCTGGTGTGCGCACGGCTGCTGCGGGACACACGGAGCAGAGAACAGCTCGGTGCTTCTAATCCTACATTCAGGCAACGTTCCCCTTGACGTCAAACACAAACATTGGAGAGTTCAGCTCTGTAAGCCTCTGCACTGGGGAAAACWAGTATATTTTCACTACTGAAACGCTTGGCATGTTCTTCAAGAGAGTTCAGACAAAGCCCTAAAGACAGCTCCTTCCAAAGGAGAACTTGCTGCTGCCCCCTCTTCCTGCTGAACAATGTTCCTGCCTACACTGCGGCACCAGAGCGTCAGGCCAAGGTACTGCACCCCAGCCGTGCCATCCTTCCCTAGCCACAGAACACCGCGGAATTTTAAGCCAGGGAAAAGGCGCTGGACGCAAGCAGTGCCTGCACCTCTGTCACCTCCCAAGCTCCGCACAYGTGTGGACATGCCTGCAACAGCAGCCAGCCAGAGGAAAATCCTTCCAGGCTCCCCTAGGAGCAGTCAGTACAGACTGTCAACAGGRGGCAACTGTAAGGGCTCATTRGAAGTTYTTCCCCTCTGCTCATTCCTACATTTAGGGACTAAAAYCAGCACCAGAGGGGAGCTCCTCCATGACAGGAGGGATCACACAGCCGGGAGGATGAACGGGATGGCAGTGTAGCTCGACCCACATCTCTGGTGYGATGCACGGAATGGTAGGACAGGACATGTCAGTTCCAGCCAGGGTAGTTTATATTTATTAGCGCAGAAGTGTAAAAATATTTGGTGSTAAAATGAACCCAGAGGATGTTTTTGCTGGCAGGAGCCTGGGAGTGACAACTGCACCACGCATTGCGAAAGAGCAACAGCTGAGCGTGTGCTGGGGTTGCTTTCTCACTGACAGCGAGGCATCCCATGCTCTGGGATCAATCGGATTATAGTGGCTTTCCACTTCCCACYCAGATCAACTAGCATTTTAGGTAAGTCACTTATCGCCCTGGAGAGTGAAAGGCTGAAGTAACTTCAGTACTAGGCCTTTTGAAGAAGAGCCTTCTCCTCTCCCCAAGCCCCTGCCTCCAGCTCCTTTCTTCCCTGCTTTCCTGTTTTCACTACGTTCACTTTGTGCGCAAAATGATCAATTAATACAACACAAAATAAAACATTTTTGAGAAATTTCCACTCCCTCCTCTCCCATGATAAAGCAAAGAAAATATTTTAAACTTCATTTTATGTGAAATCAGAAGGAACATGCCCCATGAAACCAATTTCCAGCATACTTTGAAGTCCAATTTCAAGAGCAGCATGGAAAGGTGCTCTTGAGAGTCCATTCCAGGAACCCTGTCCAAGAAGCCACCTTCCTGGAGAGATGTTATTCTGCCACTGCAGGGGTGCTCTTTATACAGTTGGAAATTAATAGTCAGCAAATGCTTTGATCTTTCCTTCTAGTTTTTGTAAAAACTATACGATGACTTTCAATACCTTCCTTTCTTTGGAAGTCCCTGGCTCCACACTACAGTTCAGTACATTTGTCAGCWTTTGAGAGGGCACAGCCGTACCGGGCAGATCACTGACGGATACTCCTGCAGTCCAGACAACTTTTCACAGCTGGTAAAATAGACACTGGGCAAAACATGACTGAGCTAAACAACCAGTTCCTACAGATTTTCTTTTGAATACGAAGTATAAATATAACACAAAGTCTTTCTTTTTTTCCCCTGCATAGTCAGGGAAGAAAACACAAGCATAAGAAAGGGATAAACTGGCATTAAAGTGGTCATGCCAGGAAGTGAAGTGCCTGGTACCAAAGCCTTCACTAAGAAAGCAAATATGTTCTGTATATTTTACAGCACAAACTTTCTACTTTAACTCTAAAACTCACAGAGTCCCTAAGGCACCAATAATGAGAATGGTACCCATAGACTATCACAGAATACCTAGAATATCAGATACAGAATGTAATGAAACTAGCTCAAGTGCACATCAGCTGTTTTGCTGGGATGCCGTGAAATGTCGCTGGTTAATGGCACGTGTCCTTTGTGGGCACAGAGTGCTAATGATTATTTTCTGAAAGAAACCATAGTCTCAAAGCTTTGTCCTGCAGAAGTTGATCCCAACTAGGGCAACCCCGTGCAGGTATATATGAAAAGGTGTTTAATATAGCTGAGGTCTGCCCGCATTCTCAAAGCAAATCCCTGTGCAAACCTGCCACACCACGCGCAGACAGAGCTCAGCCTCCGGGACAAGACAGACAGACCTGCTCCTACAGACAACCCAGGBAGCAAGAATAATATCCTCACTCCAAATAATGGGGATTRTGGTAAGATTAAYGGTAAGGTTAGGGCTTTCCTTTGTGTGACAAAAACAACAACCTCCTTACTGTCCCCTTACAGCTATTCCAGCGTGCACTGTTCCAGCCAAGCCCTGCTCTCGGATAGGAAGGATCCAACAATTCACACAGAAGTCCACAGCTTGCAGCTAAGTAAATATTTCACCACCTCACTGAGCAGCTCTATCATTGACACAAGACAGTCTTTGTTATATCATCAAAAGCCCTCTCTACCTAGTGATCAGTCAGCCAAAAAACAGATGCTGCGAGCCATTCCCTATCCTGGTACCTTATCCGCTGGCAAGAAACGACTGAGGTTCTGGTAGGACGGGATCTGGCACTTCTCTTCCATGGCCCCACTGGGCATTGCTGTCTCCTGAGCTSTTCTCTGGWGTAATTGCTTTGAATTTAACTCAACATCCGTGAGAGCCAAGGAAGCCAAGCTTTGTGCTGAGTCCTGCATGAGATCCTAGGGCTGGTGGAGAAGCAAACTCTTCCTTACACCCCCTGCCACTTTCCCCATATGGAGCGGGGTCCTCATTTTGGGAATTGTTTCCACTATCAGAATTTCATGAGGATACAGCTTCCAGTTAAAGCAAATTCTCTAAAAAGAAAGGCCTTGGCAACCTCAATTCAAAAAAAACCCCAAACAAACAAAGCCAAAACAAAACAAAGAATGCTCTGGAAAAGAAACTCTCCCAGAAAGGCTTTTCAATGATTTTGAGATGCAATATCTAAAACAAACATTCATATCAAGCCATAAACTTTGTGAGACACAAAGTCCTTCTTAGTTATCATTACAGCAGCAAATCAGTTGCTACAATACAACACAGAAGGTGGGAAACCCTTTCCTCCAAGCACCGTCTTGTTTACTATTGCAGGATTTAATACATTACTGATCATATCAAACTTACAGAGACAATAAAAATTTGATAACAAAGTGTCTGCTTTGCCATCTTTCCAGCAGGAAGGCTTGTGCCCTATTTCCCCCTAGGAAGCCTGCGCCCCCGGGCATTGGACTGATCCACAGCACAGCCAGGGTGGCAAGGCCCAGTCTCTGGGTGGCCAGGCTCCACTGGGCCCGTCTCCCCAGCCCTCACTGCACCCTGACAAGCGCCAGCACTGAGGATGCCTGCATCAGCCACAAGAGGATCAACCAGGGCAGAAAAAGAGGGAAATGCCAAATGCTGTCACACACACACTGAATAACAATCGTTATTATAATCTCTTTTCCCTCCTGATCGACCACGGAGAATTCAAGAGTCTCAAAGTCTCTTTCCCATGTGTCCCAATTATTCACCTAAGACAGACTCATAGACTTCATCTCACCCTTTTATCATCTGAGCGTGTCACAATCTTCCATGATGTTTGTGAGCCAGGGGTGTGAGGCTGGTGATATTTTCCAGCAAACACAGGGATACTCAGACATGGTGGACTCTACCTAGGCAGTGCTGGAGGTCTGGAGAAACACAATTTGCTTTTCCTGTTCCACCACTGATACCTTCCTTCCCACCTTCCCTTCTGACACCTTTACACTCAATGTATTTCCCCACAAGGATTTGAACCTTAAAAAGTGTAAAAACAAGCCAACAAAAAATGGCACGAAAGAAACTAAGACTTGTCTTATGAAGGATTACAGCAGAGCTACACAGATAAAGCTGACAACTTTACCCCTGACAGCTGCAATACTAAATCCCTTCAGAATACCCAAAAAACATCCCAGGGACCAAGTGCAACCAGCTCAGCTTTGGACGCTGCAGTGAACTGCCAACGCCACTGAACTGCCAGCAGAATGCCTGACAGTCGTCAYCCACCTGAGTCTGGGGGAAAGAACTGCTTGGGATAAACGGCAGGAGCCACCCTGCACCTCTTAAGGGTGGATGGAACGGCGCAGCCCAGATGTCTCCACTGAAGCACAAGCCCTCTGAGTGCCTATGGCAGTTTTCCAAAGCAGCACAAAGATTCGTAAAGAAAAATACTGAAACCAAATCCTTTCCTTCAAGTCTTCTGCCTTTTTCTGGTCCTTTTCCAACCAAAGGAGCCTCCTTCCCAACTTCCTACCCCTTGTGTCTGTGCACCATGCACAGGACTCTGACAGGCCAAGACTGGGCACACCTGGAGAATCGAAGTGGTTTGAATGAGGAATGGACAAGAAGGAAACACAACGTGCAGGCTCTTCACAATAAATATGGGAATATGCTTGCAAGTGGAAGATTTAAAGGGTAGTAACAAAGATAAATCAATCACATGTTATCAATTGCAATAGCACACATGTCACCCAGAAGGATCCTGGCTCATGTACAAAAATATGGTTGACAGCACTAAAAAATAAGGAAAAAAGAAAACACAAAACTGAAATGCTACATGGAGAATGCAAAAGCTTATGCTTAATTGTGTCTTTCGAATCACCGGGCACACAAACCTAAAAACCCAGCGTAACRACCTGCCACTGTTTCCTTACTACTGATCCAGGGCTGTTGGTTTTATCCCAGCGGCTGCAGAAAGAACAGGAGGATCATGCAAAGCACAGGAAAGGAGTGGGCATCTGGAAAAGCCAGTACTGAACATTTCCAGTCAAACCAAAAAACCAACTAGTCGGAAGAAGCCCTAAGCCTAAAGGCCTTCGACCTTAGAACAGTACACGGGTTACTCAGCTGGGATCACTGGAATCTGAAAGCCATTTTTTATAAGTCACTGTCCTATAAGTCTTATATATACACGTCTCTATGCCCTGGGACATABCCAAGTGCCAGTGAACATTCAGTTTATGTTTCGTTTTCTTTTGTTTACATTTTAGGAACTTGCCTTAGTCATGTTCATTTAATCAACTGCCCGAACTGCATCTCACTGTGTGACACGGGTTTTAACAACCAGAGATAGTAAATATTACATAAGAGCACTGAACAGTAACCAGAGTTTACTTATTAAATCCAGGGTGAAAATACAACACATTAGGAAAGCAACTCAGGTATGTTTGCACACATATAAAAACAGGTGCATGTCCTCAAAGAGCAAGCAGTCATGGGGAAAGGCTGGCAGATGGTAAAGTCAAAATTAGACCAAACTAAGAGAAAGAAATTATGAAGCTGGAAAACTGCTGTGCAGGCTGCAGTGAAGCTTTCCCAGCAAAGCTCGTGCAGGATGCTCTATGCGAGGGAAGGCGTTCCTCACGCCCAGCGTGACTGATCAGATCGCTGCCATCGCAGTACTTGTGACCAGGCCCGGCTGGTGCAGAAAACCATTCTGTCCCGTTCCCAGGGAGCTGCTCTCTGCCACTTGGATCACTTCTGCCACTAATGCGGGGTGGATGATGCCTTCAGGCACTTCCCACCTTCCAACATTCACCCGTGGTAGATATTCCTTTCCTATGCTCACCAGGTTTTGCGAGTGGGCCTGCTTTTTCTGTATTCTCGAGTAAAGCAGGCTCTGTACCATTACTTGGCTTTATGGAAAAGCAAAGGAAAAAAAAAAAACCACAACAAATGCTAAGAGTAAACATCCAGAGGTGGCGAGAGGGGAAGGAACCCTCAAAAAGATCATGAAAAGTTCATTTCCAGAGACTCCTGAACATGAAGCCAACACTGTTACTTCAACAACACCTACACAATCTTGAAGGAAAAGGAAAGGTGGAGGAATGCTCTAAAAAAGTCACAGCTAAGGGGACAATGTGCAGCACATCTTACAAATGAAAAGCATGGCAAGCGACTGCCTTAACCACACGCTCAAAGCACATACCTCAGACCCTGCAGTAGTCTCAAGGAGCTTCCAAGGAAGCACAGACAAAGAGAGGTGGTTACTAAACTGAGCTGGGTCACCTTGACCAAAGCATAAAAAAAAGTTCTTTTCATCTCCACAGGGAATAAGCTCTCATCTCCACAAAGCTAAAACCAGAGGTGACCAAAACCAGAGGTGAGCAATACCTCCAGTGTGGTCAGTGTTCAGCAGAAATGCAGAGATCTCTCTTAAGAGATTAACGTTGCTTTGCGTGGGGTTCTTTTAACAGTCAGTGTTGAAACCAAGTTGTTCACGAACAGGCAACCATTCATGCTGCCTTGTCCTGGACTGTTGAACCAGTTCATGGAATCAGCTTTGAAGGGTGCCCTGTCTAAAGAATGAAGTTTAATACACTCATGTCCTAATCTGGGCTGATCGGGACATCTTCAAAACATCTGCAAGTTTTGGTRCAGTGCCCAGGAATCATAATTACTGAGGAGGAGAAACGCAGATTTATTGAGACAGGGCAATACCTGGAAAATTAAGAATCTTAGGCAAGACATGCCATTGCTAACAGCATTTCAAAACTTGATGAGAGTCAGCACTGTGGAATGGTGAACTCCAGACATATTTTTAATGATGTTTTTGCTTACACTCCATTTAAAAGAATCAGCTGTCAACACYRATCATTTCCTTTTGTATAATTCATAAAGTGGTTAATTTCAGAAGCAAAAGTATTATGGGTTTGAGTAATTGGCTGCTGAAGCACAGTAGGTGCTCCATCTGCACATCTGGCGCCTGGGAGCACGTGCTTCGCCTGCTCCGAGCTCGCTCCCAAGCGTGCTGTGTGAAGGAATGCGCTTCCACCCGCCAGCTCGCTGCCCACCGCGGGGGCAGGAGCCCTCCCTGGCCAGCACAGAGGCTGTGCAGGAATACAGAGCTCCGTGTGCTGCCAGCGTGATGGCTCCGTGCCCCTCCAGAGGACATGGATCTCCTCGGGCTCGGAGCACAGCACACGAGAGGTCGTGTCAGGGTGGAGAGAACCCGACCCGTGCCCCGTCGCAGTGCTCAGGGCTGGCATTGGCCCTGCCCCAYGCCACCCAAATGCTGCCACACTCTGTCAGAGCCTCCATCGGCCCTACATTACCCCAGCTCAATGCCCTTATGTGATTCAGACACCGACCCCGATCTCTAAGGCCTCGTCCTTGCCTAYGACACAAAGAGCCAGCGTGATGCCAAGYACCCCATTAGCCATGCCCCCCATGTGCTATCAGGGCTATCGTGACACCCAGCCCCTCATTAATTACTTTTTAATGGGCACTTGTAAAACACTTTTCCTCATTGCTAACCCTGTGTGTGTCTTGTGGCATCTGAAAATCAAACTGGGCCAATTTCATTGATCATCAGCGACAAAAATAAAGCAACCAATTAGGCTCTGCACAGTTTCAACCGTTCTGAAGGGATGACTGGGATTAAGAGCAGAAGTGTAAGTTTGTTCAGAGTTCAGCTACAGATCCAAGATAGGGAACATTTTTCAAACCMTTTTTTCACAGAATGCCTTTGGAGGATACAAATAAGCACTATTTACAAGGTACTTTAGTAAGTTTGCCATGGAAACTTAGTAAGGATGGAACCCCAAGTTTCTTCCTCTGAACTATAAAAGCAAGCTTTCACTTGAGTGCTTCAGCAACTCAAATGTCAGATCTGACTTGGCCTCTGGACTCCATTAGGAAGGAACCCCCCAGTTTTACCTACGATGCTTTCCCTAGAACTGGAAACAGAGACAGCGGCACAGCCCTCCTTGCACAGAATGGCGAACGTTGCCCTACCAAGACAGGCCATCAAGCCAGGCAGGAATTTCTAATACTTCTGTGTTCTGAGTCTCTAGATGGAAGGAATCGGAAAATGCTAACTGGTTAATTATATAGAGAAGTCYAACATGTACTGCCTGTCACCAATGGTTAGTGCACAACAATCATTCTACAGAGGAAACCATTGACTTCAATTCCCATGGGAAAGTGACAAACACACCCTGTCACAACAGCAGCAGCSCCAAGATAAAGTCTCCAGGCAAGTGCAGGGCCTTTGGAAAACTGCGTAATACCCCAACAGCCAGCCAGCCACTGTAATTCTGTAGAACCCGACAATTACTTTTCCCTGATGATTAGGGGCTGGGGAAGAGGCAGGCTGCTTTCCCTTTCAAGGATGTTTGATCCGTGTCCAGCTGTAGTGCTGAGTTACAGAACCAGCGGCTGCACTGATCCCCAACACTGTCACCATGGGAGGAGACCAGAGTGYTCAGGAGTAATCAATTAGAAAGAAACAAGCTACAGGCAGGATTGAAGAGAGACAGGGATGCTGTCCCCAAATCCTGCTTGTCTTGGGAAGTTCAGAATGTCTTCCACAAACACTAATATAGCCCTCCAATAATGCTCTCCTGGGGTAACAAACCCTAAGCAACAARACCCAGTAGCTCTTTCAGAGAAGGAGCAACTTCTGGATGAACAAGAAGCTCCTTTTGGGAGCACCTCCTTTTGCAGCTGTCTGCTACCTGGCTCGACTAACACGGGAGCGTCAGGAACACGCTCGGCTGCTCCCAGCCAGGGTGAGCTGCGGAGATGGGCGCCGCAGAGCTGAGCTCTGYGGGAGCCACCTCAAATGGGGCATCCCCTAAACACCTGGCACTGCATAAAATGCAGCAGAAAATTCCACGTGCACTTCTGGAAAACATTCGAAACGGCATGTTTTCAAGTTATTTGAGCCTGCAAGAAAATCTTAAGTGAAAAAATTCCTTGACCAGTTCATTTTTCCAAGTGAACAGTGATTCATAGAAACCTTCTGGGGTGGGAGGGGAAGGCGCAAAGCAAACCTGACATTTTTAGCTGTAGAAGTCAGCAAACAAACAGGATGAAACTGAGGGAAGTGCAAGCAAAAGGTAAGGCCATGTTTCCACAGCCATAAATTACCCAAGTAAATCAGCTGCCGTGGAAACACGTGAAGTTGTCAGCCATAGTTAGGGCAGAGGAAACCACCACCCAAAAAATGCATCACAGCCCAAAACAAAGCTTATCCCACCAGAGCTCTCAGTGGAGAGAGGTGGTAAAAAACCTCAGAGCTCTGGATGAATGCAATTTCCAGCAAGGCCCCAACAACTTTCATTCTGTGAAACTCCCCACGCTCGCAGCAGAGCTGTCAGGAGAGCTGGATTCCCCTTCTGCAGGTGCGATTTTACACACGGAAAATGAATTCCAGATGCAGAGTACTTGTCCATCTCCAGAATACAAACTGCAGTTTGAGTGACATTCACTTGCTGAAATTCCCACCTGCAGTTCACCTGTGGGTTAACACAGAGGGAGCCCTCTCCTCAAAGCCTCTGCCATCCATCTCCTTCTGCCCCACTGCCACRWACACAGTGACACAGGGGGCACAGTCAAATAAACCTGCACCCGGGCCTCGGACAAAGTATTTTAGGCATAGAACTCATGTATGCCAATTATTTGTGGTAGGCAAAAATACTTCTTCAATTCTAAATTAAATGTAAAGAGAATAACAAACATCTGGAAAGGTCTTTTGTGTACTTGCAAATATGGAATTTTGAAAGMGTATGAAATCTTTGGGGATGTCAAACTCTTCTAAATTCTTGATAATCACATTTCCAATTACCTTTTTTCCCCCAGTATGCACAGCACTGCAATCTGAGGAAAGCTCAAGGTACAGTTCTTCTGTAGGAGCAATCAAATGTCACAGCTGGCCCTAAGGCAGTGCAGTGAGCTGAGGAAGGTGTTCTGCCTGGGATCAGTCCAGTTCATCTCTGTCATTACTCAACATTCAACACTTGCTGAACCGACACCTGACACGAGGAGCRGGATCCCAGGSGGGGACACCCCGAGCACGCTCTCCTGGGCACATCCATCVCCTGAGGCTGCACGTTCCAAAGCACACAAGTGCCCTGGTTCCAGCAGTCACAGCCCTCAGCAGCTTCCCAGCAAAGCTCCATGSTCAGCCATGGGAGCTTGGACAAACACTTTCTCTTACAGGTTAAACTTTTCTATTTAATTTTTCACAAGATGAAGGTGAAAGAGGAAATTATGAGAAAAATTCCTTAGTAGCACTCATAACTGCCAGAATAAGTACAACGCTTATGTTTTACAAACGGAACRCTACCAAAAAGACAGATAAATTACTATAAAAAGGGTCTTTTATCTGCTGCAATCTGAAAATGAATGGCAATYGGCAGCAATAACAACTCCCTGCAGTTCACGAAGCCTCACTTGCCATAATCTGTAGTGCTCTGGAAAGTAGAGGGATGCTCCAAGGGGAGTCAGGCTTAGAAATGACAGCTGTAACACTGAGAAACAGATCCCGAATTTCCCACAATGGCGCTTTTCCAGTGGGAAAGCTGTTCACTCTGAGCATTGCAAGGAGTAAGGCAGACACACACCAGCATTTCTCTGTGCATCTCCTTTTCTCATCTATTTAAATGTGAGACTCCTGTCTCAGCGCATCCCAGTCCAGCTATGTCTGACTGCATTCCAGCTGCAGAACAGCACACCCTGGGGCAACAGGTACCAGACTGGGGTCACACACCCAGCAGGGAGGAAGTTTTCTCCCCCCGGGGCAATAGGTACCAGATCCTGGGAGGACATTTCGCCCCGTGCAGGAGATACCAGGCAGATTAACCAACAACCGGTTGGAGCAACATCACCCACACAGGCCACTGTCTATTGTCACTATAGATTGTGGACTTGGAAAAGCTGCAGCCCAGGCCTGGTGCTCTGGGAACTCAGAACTTACTGTGTACTTGCCACCAAAACACAGCCTAGCCAAGAAGGGGGAAGAGGGAGGTGTATATTGGAATTACAGAGGCTTTCAAGCCCACCAACACAGATACAAACACAAGGTTTCTGCTAACAATTCATCACTCCTTTAACCAGATTGCTGTGGTGGATGAAAGGAAGCCATCTCAGCAAATCTCATGTTTCCTGGGCTGACCCTGTGCTGATCAAAGAAGCCCACGGCTAACACCACACCACTTGGCATTTTACAGTATTGAAAGCAGCATCCGTGATATTTGAGGCGTATTGTTGGGGAAAGCTGTATAAAAACATCCTAAAAGATGGCTTTCATTCCAGTGAGCTCACT
>JACAXG010000235.1:47628-59727 GCA_018881555.1 Amblyornis subalaris
CATAGCTGTCTAAATATTTTAGTAAATAAAGATYGATCCAAAACCTCCTTCCAGTCCCAGAAATGCAAGGCCATCACTTCACTGTGGTGTAACAAACTTTGGCTTTGGCCTCAGACACATCTGGTTCAAATTAGCACCTGCATACCTGGGTTATTAAACAAAAGCCAGCGCTCTCCACATGACCTGCAGAGTCCTTGTGCACAAGAACTTAGCCCATGACAGCATGTCTTCCCTTATCAGATGCGTGTGGTATGACATAATGAACGCAGTGCTGCAGCGCCACTGGCATCAGTCCACTTCCCAAGCKCCAGGTCACCTTTCCCATCGAGCTGTTTTAGCACAAATGCTATGGGCTTGGTGGCTAATAGACCGAGCCCTGGAATTTTACCTCAGATCCCTCACATTTAACCTAAGTCTGATGAACTAAATGCAATCTCTAGGGAAAAATGCATCTGTCTAAACCATCGCTTGCAGCATATGGCCGAACTGAGAAGCATGCACCAGCCATTCCCATCTTGATTTGTTGCACCTAACCTGCAGTGTCTGCTATGAAAGCTGGATTACAAATGAAAAGCTGCTGCTCCAGATATTTTTCCAAAACAGCACCTGGGGATTTGGATGGGGAAAGCAAATTGATTTACTGTTAAAGCCTACATCTTGGTGTTGGGGAGACCTCGTTTCTATTTCTGACTCCCCACGTGTACTGTGTGAGCCAACGCAAATGCTTTACTACCGTCTCCGCAGCTCACCCCCGACCTGGCATACGGGTGCTATGGAGACAGAGAACTTGCACCAACTGAGGGTAAAACTACTGACTTCTTACTGCTCTCATATCCAAACAACACTCAGCAGCCGTAGTCCCTCACAACTGTCAGCAGGTTCAAGAACCTACAAACTCCTTCAGGTGATGTACCTGTCACTGGTGTCCTGAGACTCCCACTGCTGCCTTTGGGCACTGCACCAGGTCCAGACTTCTGCAGGCCTTCAAATGTCAGGCAAAAACTCATTGACCCATAGAAAAAGATCTTCACTAAAAAACAGTATTATGAGAAGGAAAAAAAAGCGGGGGCTATATCTGCCTATTTTTTGTTCAATATAGCAGAAACTGTGGGGGCAGTAACATACCGGAACACAACACAGCATATAGTTACACATTCAGATGCCTATTAAGGCATTCTGAGTTAGTCTTGCCAACAACTGCCCATTTCCATATATTTCTCCAGCCTTTCGAGAGGCTGCTGTGGGTGACTGCCCAGTAGATTTCCCTAAASACCGAGTGTATTTCTCACAGGAGAGCTGTGACAGTTCATTTCTAGCACAGAGACACCTCCTCGCAGTCTGTAGTCCTTGCAGTGACCATCCTGAGCACAAACAAACTGGGCAGATGAGAAGGAACTTCCTCACAATGACTCTCAGGCACCTGAATGACAGTCCGTAGGCTGGGTCACATCTCCAGCTGACACAAGCTGGACTTGGGCCCTCGTGCCGCATTGTGAACTCACTGCCACTCAGATCTGAGCACCCTTCATGCCTCAATGCGGGCTTGAGTTATCCAAAATGACTGAACAAAACCTTCGTTTTCACGTATTTCATGAGGCTCATGTTGTGGTCTAAACCCCTTGTTAGCAAGTTGAAGAAACTCAGCGTGAGTTTCCTCAGATCTGCTCAGATTGATGCTGAAATGCAATTCTGAGTAACACTATATTTCTTTTMTATTACTGTTGCTTATGGCAAAGAGCTCTTCAAGATGTGCCTCGGGAGCTCCTGGCAGTAATCACGCTCAGAGGGCAGTCAGTGTCAAACTGCAACATTAATTTGTTCTGCACTTGCCCAAAGACTGCAGAAAAGAAAACCTCCGAGAGCAAACACTGAGACATCCAAGGAGATTAGATTAAAAGCCTCCCTTTCCATGTCCACAGAGCACTGGCCAGTAAGTACTCTAACTGGTGTCAGACAATGAGGTGCAGCTGTTTGTTAGAGCAAATAAGAGGAAATCATTCAAGATAGAAACTTCCATCCACTTGACTTCCACACCAAAATAGAAGTAGCAAACAGACACGTCCGTGACGCGATTTCACGCGCACAAGCAAACTGCACAGCGTGGCCCTGCCTTACAACACAGATTCGAATTTTTCTCCACCATAACCGAGCGCTTGCCAGTTCCGCTCTCCTGGGCCCCCACGCTTTCACATCCAGTCGCTGCAATTTACATAATTGCAATTCCATTTCGCAAGTATGGTTGGGCTCTCTTTATGCCCCATTTTCCCAACAGGTGCTTCTTGGAGTTCAAGTCTTCATTAATTATTTCAAACATTTACCGGAAAAAAACGCAAACCATAATTGATACAATTATTACACAAAAAAAAGAGGAAAAATTCTCATGGTTTGGAAGATGAGGGGACTGAAGGTTTTTGTGTTGGGCTTTTTCCCCCTTTTGTTCTCCTTTGCTCTTTAAGAACAGCACATGCAAAACATTTGTGAAGCCAACACAGCTGCGGGGCCCGCTCACCAGACCAGGACTGTCTACTCAGTATCCTTTATAGGTTTTTATAGATACAACTTAAAAACACCATGAAATTTATTTCCTGTAATAATGATCCCCAAATATTTTCTTTAAAAGTGGATGTTTCAGCAAAACTCTCCCAAGAATGTGGAATTATGCACTTACATTGTGTTAGCACAGTCCTTCCCTCCCCGCTTCCTTAGTTGTTCCCCCTCAGACTCTCCTTGGTGTTTTATTTCACTCGCCAGGGTCTCTGAGGTTTACGAAGCCCGACTGGCACCACCCTGCCCATACGCACCGTACTGGAAACCGGCACACCCCATGCTGGAGAAAGGGTCGAATACACATAAAATCATACAGGACCAAGAGTTCTTCCCCTAAATTTCTCTTTTTCCTACTGTAAATTCCTGGGCAGATAACTTTACAGCTCATTTTCCTCTGTATGCTTCAGGCCACTCCTGGTCTCCATCTCTGCATTTCCAGAGTCTAGCCTAGCCTCAGGAAGGATCTCTAGAAACTGTTATAAAGTCAATATTATTTTAAGCTAATAAATATAAAAATCTCCTGTCCTGCACGCACAATCCATTCCAACATACCGGTACCATTTCCTTACACAGCACTTGCTCTTTTAAACAATTTACAGCCTTCCTTCCATAGCAGCACTCCCTCCCTGGAGCAGGCACAAAGGATCCACACCTGTACACACCAGGTTCCAGACTCTGCTGTGCACAAGACCCACTGACACCCCCCATGACCGCTGGAAAGCTGACACAGACAACACCTGAGACACCGCTCAGAGCGTGTCAGGGTTTGGTTCCCGAAGCTGGGGGAAGCCCAGGATCACCACTGCACAGACTGCATCTGCACCGCCTCCGCTGGATCACAGCAGCAAAGCGCCTCCGGAATTTGGTACAGGGCAAACTGGATAACAAGCATCCCCCAGAAGAAGGAAGAAGAGTGGGCATGCCTGAAAGGTGATTTGCTCACGCTAAATCCATCACTCAGGCTAATGACCGACACTGCATCTCGCCGCATTTTGGTCCTTACCCCACTGGGGTTATAGCAGCAGCAGACAGAAATACAAAAATGCTCCCTCCTATACAAAGCCCAGTCAACTATGGACTCTTCTTGACAACCTCAAAGACAGACAGTGGCAGCACTGAAAGCATAAGCATGAAGCCAACCGGGACAGCACRGAACTTCAATTCCTGAAGCTGGAGCCCACATCCAGGTAAGAGAGCAAAGAAGAAAGACAGGACAGTGTACAGAACKTGGAGTTTAAGAAAAGCAGAAAAAAATGGCAATCTGGCAGTYTTTTCCTCCTTGGAGAACTTTGCTTGACAACACTAAGAGCATCCTTCTAAGATCAGATTTCCCTCTTGCTTTTACAAATGGCAAAGCTGTGGTTCAGGAGTTGCGCTATGATACAGTTCCACATTGGAAAAGCGTCCAGGTTCTTGGGCCTGTAGCCCACCAGAACCTACACAAGCCAGTGGCACATCAGATCTAAAACAYTTGGCACAGACTTAGAGCTCTTCAGAGGACTTGGGGTTTGCACCAGAGGCATTTGTATTTGTATTTTGCCAATACCTAGGAGTACCTGGTCGGCAACTGCCTGAGCAGRCAGAAAAACCACGAAATCACCAAGTACTCACAGCACACGCTTAACAACACAGTCCACTGGTGCGGGGACATCCAACCTCAAACCAAGAGCCAGACACTGTTCACAGAACACAGGCCAGTTCAGTTGCGAGGTATAAACTCTTTTTTCTGCATTCAGAGCTCAAGAAACAGTTCCCAGACACTTGAGACTCAGCCAGACCATTTAATTGCTTTATTCAGTCACAGTGTTACTGTAAAATCTTTTCCTAAAAAGCCACCTTGTGGCTTTACAGCATCCAAATACATCTTTGGGATCTCAGGTAAGCCTGGGCTAGGGTTTGGTGSTTATTTGATTAAAAAAGAAAGCGTGGCAAATGTTTCCCATTACCTTCTCTTCATGTTTGACCAAAGTACCTGTTTTTCTAGAAAAGCACAYGGTCATTGTTAGCCCACACACTCGCCACCAAAGCCTGAGGCTGAGCACCCGTGGGGGGAGAGAGTTGGGGCAGTGCAGGGTCCTGATGTAGCACACCACCTGCCTCCTCCAGTTCCTTCCCAACCGCAGCCATTTGGGATGCTTGCTGTSAAACAGGGGGAAGTCATCATTTTGTGATGAGATTTACTTAACCTGCTGATATTTRGGATCTGTAGTGGAAGACAATTTGTCAATTCACTGCCTGTTTTTCTATTCTTACCCCATTTAGTTCCCATCTCAGACAGAGGTTGCTATAAATTCACACTGTACCGTTTTGGTGTGACAGTAATGCCTGTGCCTGAGATATGTCAAAATAAAACCTCCTGGGAAAAGCCAATCACTAAGCACRATATGTCAGAAACATTTGCTAAATGGAACAAGCAGATCTTTGCTCCAAGACCACGTTTTGATCCCTGATGTTTGCGCTCCTGACCTGTGTTTTCATGCGTGTGGCATCCAGCTCTGACGTGCCTTTCTGTGCAACAGAAGGGGCTGATCTGCCTGGAGCCTCAGCTGGTGTTTGTAGGTTCTGTTCCCGAGGTCTCACGCCTGCTGCGGCACAGGAGACCTGAGCTYGGCCCTTGCTCCCATGGGCAGGGCTCCTGGAGAGTGCTTACTCCCCAGCGGCACTCATTAGTTGACCTGCACTGTTTCTGTGGAGTGCTTTACTTTCACCTGCACTGGATGCTGGACTTACACACACGCTGGATAGAAAAGAAGGGAACGGAGCACGCAGGGCCAAGGAATAAGCAAATCTAATYGAAGGGACACCRTTTGAGACTCTCTGATTTGRGCAATAKCCACCATTGACCTCTCCAGCTTCTGGGTCTCAGGGAATCAATCGACCACTGGGATGAAAAATGAGTGACTCAACAAATAATATTAACAGATTTATCTAATTTCRTATGTCCAGTAAAAGACAAAATTAGGTTTATTTTATCCCACCTTGACAMCWCTATTTGTCAACACTMGTTCAGARTCATAAGATAGACAATATTTTTATCTCAAATGCTGACAGYTGAACAAAAAAAACTCCTACAACTGTTACAGGTCCACATGGAGACCACAAGTTGCTTTGTGTGCAATCACCATCTCACTGCTGCTGATCACCAAACACAGGAGTCTGGAGTCTGTCCCTAGGATATTCACAATGCCCAGAGATTGCTGTTGCTAAACAAAGCAGGAGCATTYACCAAGGAGCACRGAGTGCTTACGGAAACCCCCTGGAGGAGAGCGTAGGGAAAAGCCTTTAGAGGCAGGCCCCTGATGGAAGCACTGGCAGTCCTGTGCCCATTCCAACTGCAGTGCATGCCAAAGGAAAGGAGAAGGGGGCTGYAGTGGCACTGCTGATTGCTAATGCATTCCCCCTCCATCKTGTTTTCCATGACAGACCTGGAATAATTAACTAAAGTGGGAGCASAGTCAGTCACAACTAGTTACCAACTTCAATTGAACTCAGGCCATCAGGAGCAGTTYCTGAGCACTGAAACCATGCTGGAAGCACKTCCAAGCTGACYAAATATCYTAGCTGTATGAAGCACATCCAATCCTCTCCTTTTCCTTTTATTTCACAAATATTGCATGGGATGAAGGAATGTCAGGGCTGAACTCTCCAGGACAGATGTAGAACACATGTACTTGCACCAGYTYAAAGCAAGATCCCAGAMACTAGAARGCAGTTGTGGTTTGGCACTCGAAATCTCTCATTTTCATTAGCTCAGGGTACAWATGATTTCTAGAAAGCCTTCCTCACGCTGCAGTAGTAGGGTTACTTCTATTGGGACAGGCCTTCCATGCAGATTTTCATGGGGGGAAAACTGCAAGGGGTAACGATTGCAACTCCACACGCTCAGTCCAGGGCAGGGAGCAAACTCGTCCATAAGCAGGTTCCCCTGCAATAACCTCAGAACTGCGTGTGACTGTAGCCCGTGGCACGTGACCCACCACAGGCAGAGCAGCACCAGGCGTGCTTCCAGGGGATCCTTCCATGCCTTTCAGTTTTCTTTGTCTGTCTTCTACAGATGTGCACTTCTTCCTAGCTCAGCTCAAGGGAAACTGAGTCAAGGTGGGACCAACTCCGCTCATGAGCAATTGCCATTTCCTATCCACTAAGTAAAGTATTAACATCACCCAACAGAAAATCTTTGTTCCCCGTTGCAATTATTTCCCTCTTGAGTTTGCTTAGCTTTCAGGGTCTGAGAAAGTGATTGTTCTAAGGAACACACAGAATTATTCCACAACCAGAAACTTGCTCTTAATTAGCAAGAAAGGAAATGTAAGAAAGAAAGAATCGATATCCCTGATTACATCTCCCTACATATTAAACTACAAAGCCTGTGATTTTGCTCACTTGTGATGTCCTCAGCATCAGTGTTCAGGAACAGCCATTAGTCAGAGTATTGGTCAATGACATCACCACAGCAAAAAGAAAAGACAGCACTCACCTTATAAAGGGAGGGCAACAAATAGCTAATGGCATGGAAAGAGGAAATGGTTTCATTTCTTTCAAGACCCTACTTAAACCTACAAAAGGCAAGGGAGAAATTACACGCAATGAACTTGGATCAACTGAAGCAACCCGAGAACAGCAGCTGGCGCGTTACAGAAGTCCCCCGTGCTACACAGTCCTGCCCAAGAACCAGGCTCACTCCAGTGCCCAATGCCCAATGCCACTAAGAGGGCAGGAGCCCACCCTGGCTGGGATCCTGTCCAGCTCGGAAGTGTCCTTTCCCTTGCTATTTGAATAACTACCAGCGACTGCAGCAGAACGCTCGTTACGCTCCAGTCCCTTCCTCATTTACAACGCTTAAGCTGTCAGCACTAGAAGGCAGCGAGTTTTCATCACATCACGCTCTGGCTCAGCCTTGTTCAAAGGGACAGCAGCGGTTTTCCTGCACACAAGGGCCAGGGGCAGTCAGGGGACAGGGTAACTTCCCCAAGGCACATCCCCGCCCTACAAACCAGCGGGATGCTCCCTCCCCTGCCATCTGTAAGCACACGCCCAGCCGGCCGCGTAGAGATCGGTCTGTGCTCAGTTAGACGTGCTTCTCTCTGAATTCGAACTTAAACGTGCAAGGCTTTGCTCCAGTGAAACCAGAGGCATTCAGCACACTTTGGAAAATATTACTATTTATAGAACGTCCAGTGCTCTTTTGCTGTACTAAGGTTTCATCCCTTCTCCGTTGTTCATAGATATTTTCCATAAAAAGCAAGCTTCACTGCTCTGCATTTAATGGATAGACTGAGGAAAAAAGCTAAAAAGAAAAACAACATCCCAGGGAGTTAAATCAAAGGAAAGGATAGTTTTTCCAGCTGGGTTCTGGATAATGGAAGACAGTCTGTCATTCTGGGGCCAGAAAATGTCTTTTACATATACCAGTTTCAGCAAACCTACCCTGAGTTATAAGGTTTATTTTAGAATAGTTTAAGTCTTCTATTGTACTTGACTTCTGCTGCTAACAGCAAAGGCCTACGCAATAGCTATTGGTTAGAAAGCAGCACCTGGTTCATTTTATTTTGCCAAAACACAACGTGCAGCCATAAACCCAAACCAGTTCTTCCCATGTTGTTTATTATTATTATTATTATCATTAGACTAACACTGAAGTTTCCAAACTGTCACTCTAAGTGAGGAGTGTTCTTTAGGGGCAGCTCTCCTGGGAGGGCAACCAAAAGCTGTAGAACATCTCCTGAAAAAACTTGGCCTGTATCGTTCTGACACCTCGCTCATTTGGAAATCAAACACTGGAAATGCATCCCATGGGTCAGCTTCAGGCACTTGAGAGGAGAAATATGACAGCAAAACAAAACACGGGGTAAGGCCTCATAGCTGGTGGAACACGGAGCTTCTCCATGCTGGAAAGCCTTCAGGAAAGGCGATTTGCCCTGCGGTGCTCTGAAGTTGTGCGTGCTGTGCTCAAAGTGCACGTGCCCCTCCCTGCCAGTGTGCTCTGCACAGGGCGGTGGGGATGCTGAGTAGCTCTTGGAAAATCCCCCTCTGCCACACATCCTTCTCAGGCACTTCAGAGCCAGCTCCTGATCAGCTCCTGCTGACAACAGCTGTCCAATACTCCATCAACAAGTTCTACAGAGCAGGTAACAGATGGCCTGAGCATTTCAYTGAGCTTACTTTGGGCAGACAACCCCAAATTACTGAATCCAACGGCTGGATAAATTCATAGGAGGCACTCGTGCTCATTCTCCTCTCCTTATGGGACCCCCTTCTGCACAAACAGTGCAAATTGGGCAGGTGAGGACTAGTATGTCCCAACTCACCCAAGCCACACTTCCAAGCAGTGTTTAACTTCTTACTAAGTGATTCAAGAGAACTAGTCCTTGTTTTTAACTCTGGGATTGCTGCATCCACATCGGACACCCGGTCAGGAACTCCGAGCTGGCTTGCCAGGAACGGCACCCTCAGCACGTTCCAGGCTGCTGACTTAGCACAAGCTTGCTGGCAAAGCAGCAGCAGGCAGGATGGATGTTCCTGGCTTCAGCAATTAAAAAAAGACTTATCTATTTACAAGAGGCAAAGACTGGAGAGAAAGCAGGCAGGAAAGAACACGAGACACGTAAGGTTCCTAAAGAACTGAAATCTTCACGAAAAGGCCAATTTAGCCAACGTTTTACTCAGCTCAGTCTTTCTACCAGCAYCTACAACTGGAAGTGTTTTGGGGTCAAATCCAACAGTGACAACATAAAAGGCTGAACGTACCCAGAAATCTCTCCAGAGACCAGAAYTTCCCTTGCTTTGTCCCATTTCAGCTGCACCAGACCAGTGTGACAAAGACCATTTTGATCTCAATTTGCTTTTTCACCTATTTTTGTGATTAGCCTGAGCAATAACCTGCATTACTGCAATCGAGCTGAGACATGTACAAGCTACATCAAGTTCCTGCAGCAAGATTCAGAATCCTCCCCGCCAGCCTAAATGCAAACCAATTCAACAGCATTGTTCTGCACAAAATGAAGCGGAAGGTATGGGTTACAAACCTATAATAATATCAATAATATAATTCAGTAAAAGCCAAGTGCTTGGACACGCTCTTTGAGACAGGTGTGACGTAGACTCGACGCACAGGGAAGAAAGAGTCCCCCACAGTCCTTGCACATCAGCTAATCGAAGAGCTCCAAGAAAAATTATAAAAATACAAGAAAGTGGTGAAAAAACCCTACAAAATTATGATTATACATAGACCAAGAAACCTGCCAGCCACTCCTCCGGGTGTGCAGACCACCTGACACCAGCACAGACCTCTGCTTCACAGCAGCGTGTCTGTTCATGTGTCTCTGCTAGGTTTGCACCGGAGCTTCTCTGCTGACTTCAGGAGGAAATTAGTATTTTCATAAGGCACCTTTTCCTTTTTTTTCCTGCTTTATTTTGATACTGAACTGCAGAGAGTATTGCAAATATTTTATTAATGCTGCTCTGCTTCGGTCAGCAATACATAACAGTGTTTATTAGAAGAGACTATCACAGGTATGATAATATTCGTTATCATGAGTACTGATTTGTGGGGAATGGAACAAACACATTCCTATGTGATAAGCAACACGGAGATTATCAGCTCTGGCTTCTGGTTTACTTCAGAGCTACCAGGTATCTGTTTCCTTTTCAGTGTAGGAGTGCCAGTGCTCCATCTCCCACCTGGTTTGCTTTCCACGTGCAACAAGCACACAGCAGCTGACACTSACTCACCTTCTAGGCATGGACGCTCAGTATTGTTTCAGAAAACACCTCGCAAATACAGGTTTCCAGGAACTGCTTGAAAGGGTCATTAGGAAATGTCCATAGACACCTGTGCATTCCAACCAGGTTCCTTGTGTTCTGCTCTCCACCTTGGCAGCTCAGCTTGTTAAAGCAAACATTTCCAAACAGGGCGAGTACTTCGGGTGCACTGTGCATCATTCCCAGCAGCAGAGGCTTGACCTAGTCCATCCCTGTGCCACCGATTGTCCCATTTCAGACTGCCAGTGGGGTACAGGAGCCTCTTCGCAGTCTCCAGACACCTGTGCCCCACGGGCTGGCAGGGACAGAGAGGGGAGGTGAGGAGCTGACCCCACACAGTTCCTGCAGGCTCCTTGCTGAAGCCCAGCTCTTCACCTGCCACCCTCCCACTGCTCCCCTCGAGCACATTTCTGACTGCCAGTGCAGGGGTGAGCTACACCTGGTCAAGCATGACCTTTGTTCTGTGGTTACCAAAACAGGAGCTGCACAGGTGCACCTGTTGGTGTGAGGTTGCTGGGCTGCACCTGAGGGAAAGGCGCACTGCTGCAGAGCGACTGCCTGGCTGCTCCTGTAGTCCAGTGAAATCCTACAGAGTGTAATTTTCTCTTAGTTGTGGTAGATTTCTTCCTGCAACATCTGAGGTATCTTGCTCAGTTCAATTTGTGGTCCCTGACGTAATATGTCATCTACCAGACTGTCAAAATTCATTTTTCTAATGTTTTCAAAGATCAAAATTTTCTGGGTTTTGCTTTATATCCTCTTACACTGTGGCTCCACTCTAAAGTCCTTATCAAGTTCAATTCCACTGCGCTACCCCGGAAGCCAGTGTAACACATCTGACTTCTCTTGGAAAGCCAAGATGTGCTTTACAGCCACCAAATTATCTTTGATCAACCAAAACCTGCACATAGTTCAGCTCCAAGTCCAGAAGCACATTTAGTGCTGCAAAGAGATGCAATTAATGACTCTTGCTAAGCAAATCTGAACAGGGAATGAACAACTCTCACCTCAAGCACTGGGATTTCTCTCTTGTAATCATGCACAGGAAGAACAGTGCAGAAAGACTCTAAGAAAGGTGTCCTTGCTTATGATGGGGGAGGGGGTTGGACTCGTGACTTTGAAAGGTCCCCTCCAACCCCACCTCTTCTATGGTTCCATTCTATGATTTACAGACATAGCTTCTATTTCCCACGTTAATGGAAGCGATCAAAATGACTTTTCTCTGCCTCGGCCGGCTCCGACAGAACACGCTGGGGMATTTCTGGACACTGCCAGGGCATGTCCAGATGTCCCACAGCAACAGCACCCCCCTCACACCAGCAGCATTAACTACATCAAACAATTCTTTTTAATTCACCGGATGCTCACAAGCATAACCCAAATCCCACTGAAACAAATGCTTCTCAACCAACTTCGGCAGCACCAAAATTCAGCCGTACGTGAACACAGAGTCTGAAACATCATTAAGTCCTCTAGCAGTGACAGCCAGCTCCTGCCAACTGACAAGGTGTTTTACAAAGGCATTCAGGAAAGGGCACTTCATCTGTGCCTACCATCAGTAAAGAACTATCTCCAGAGCACCAACTTCCCAGTGGAATCTTGGCTGAAAGTGCTTTTAGCTTTTGCAGCAGTCACTGGGCTCACACCTACACCTGTGATAGGCTACTGCTGAGAACATGAGGCAACTACAGCTCCGATCCTGCTCCCAATTCCACACAAGGAGAGCCCAGCTGACAGCAGCAGAGGAAGGCTGGGCTCAGAATGGAGCCCAAGAGCCTTAGTCACAGTGCA
>JACAXG010000235.1:65881-85013 GCA_018881555.1 Amblyornis subalaris
GCTGGCACTGCCCGGTCACCATTCGGGGCTTCTCTGCCGCCGTTAACAGTTACCCCTACCACTTAAAAAAAAATTAAAAATTCGGTTTATGCCTGAACTAGAAGCTTGAAACAAGCCTGTACATGAGTTATGGAAAGAGCGGAACGACGCGGCACCCGTGTTCTCGGCCCACAAACACTACTGTTCACCAACTACGCGGATAAATAACTCTTGTGAAAATAGTTTTTGGCACCGTAGAGCAAGGCCCCCCCCCCCCCCCCAAGAACAACTCTCTATTTGTCGTAGTTATTAATTTCTTGTCGTCAAGATGCCAGAAAAGCGCACAGCTAAATGTTTGAAGATGTACAGAGCAGTGGAACAGTGGAGAAAGGGCAAGACTAAAAAAGCAGGGGGAACCAGAAATGGCCTGCAATAAAAACTGACTGTATAGCACCAAATTCTCGAGGCAATGTCACTGTTCATGAAAAGCGCACGCTGCAACAAGTATGAGAAGGCAGAGCTCGAAACAAAAGCCTAAAGCTAAAAATTGTATAAGCTCGGCTTGAACTGCCCTTGCCAGAGGCTTCTGGAGAGTGCAGCAGCTCTCCCCTCACAGGCACAGGGGGAAGCCGGCACGAGGCTGAGGGGTCAGCGCGAGAGGGGGTGGGAGCAAGGTCAAAGCCTCTGTGTGAGATTGAGTGGCATGCAGGAGGGCCCACTGCCATTAAGTGTGTCATGAGTGATAAGGAAAAGGTTAACAGAATTACGTGGAAGCCTCAAAAAAACACTTGGAAGAGCTTTTGAAACAAGCCTCTGATTTGTCTCGTATACTAGGAGCTGTTTGAAGCTCAGGAGAAAGCTTGCTCACATGTGCTGTGGAACCACACTTCAGGCAGCATCTCCTCTGCCCATTCCTCTGCTAATGAGCCAGCCGTAACAGAATAAACACTGACCCTGGAATTAGGGAGGGCACGGCAGGGAACGACACTTTCATTTCAAGCATGAGAGTCAAAGGAGATCAAAACAATCAGTAGAGTACACCCCATCAACGTCCCAACCAAAACCAGCAAATAAAGKCACAAGCACTCTTGACTTCCAGAGCACCCAGACGTGCCTTTGCAGCCACCTTTAACACTTTTCTGTAACACCAAGACAAGGTGAGAGACAGGAATCCAGGCTTCGGCTTCTCCTTGAAAAAGGCACCGAACAGCACCATTCTCTCTGAACACAACAGCAAGACCACGATGCCCTTTCTCGGGCAAAACTAAAGCTCTTGAAAAGCCAAGAACATAGGACAATCCTCCCTTTGAACTGAAGAATATCGATCCAGCTCTGTGCAAAGGGGCAATTTKAACTTGAGCCGAAACACCCAGAGACAACTGGCTGCTGGTGCCCAAGCGGCAGACAAGGAGCAGCAATCCCACGTGTGTCTCAGCTCCTCTCTAACCTTTTACAGCCTTCCATGGAGTGTTCTCACATTCTTTGCTCACATAAAAAAACTAATATCAACATATTTCTAGCTCTCAAGGAATGTCTCGTCAAATAATCTTTCTCGCATGTTCCACCTGAGGTTTTACTGCAAAATAACATGTTTTCCTTTTCAGATTTATTTTAAAGCTTGACGTCATCGTCTAACAGGTAATCATGGAAACTCTTCCAACACAACTTGCTGCTTCTCTGCCAGGCTGGCAAGGAGTTATCGGTCAGTTCTTGTCCCACACTCCTCCGTGACCTCGAGGAAAAAAGGTACAGCTATTATTAAGAATCATTGCCACAGGCTTTGGTTCACTATCAGATTAGGCGTTCTGTAAATATCAGGGGGTGGCCCTCAACCTATTGGAGCCCATTCATCTATTCCCTTTTCTGCTTTTTGAAACCTTTAAACCACTCTTGGAGGCTCAGCAGTCCTGCAGAGATACACCATAACAGCAGCTCATCCAAAGGTRACTTCCGAAGGTAACTCTGCGTATGTTTTCCATTACCTGTGCAGAGCAACCCAAGTCCTGTTTTGGGTTGGGGCATCGATCGGGTGCACCCTTTCTCCACRCGCGTGGCCAGAGCTCCACGTACGCAAGAACATTGAGTTTTCGGTACAGCAACAGAAACCTGAACAGGTTTAATACATTATTCTTCAGACAACACCTGAACAAATAAATCCTACACGTTCCTAGAGCTGCCCAGGGAGACGGCACCCACCACCAGGCCCGGAGACCGACAGCTCACGGCTCCTGCCACAGCTTCCCCACGCTCACCTTGCACCTGCTCCCGGCATGTTCCGCGCTCCAGCGCCGCTCCCGCCGCTGGATTGGAACAGAAACGCCTTAAAAAGTACAATTTCCGCTCCCAACAGGCTACCTCCATCTCTGCCTGGGAAACACTCCTTCCAGTTCCAGCACCCCGCTCTTACCTGCTCAAAAAGAGGAGCTGCCTCCTCCCGGATCCTGCAGCTAAACACTGGTGGCTCTGCGCAACTCCCACCCTTCGGCAGGGGGGTGGCAAAGGCAGCTCTGGGGACTGTGCCAAGGGCAGGTGACACCCACAGTGGGTCACACCAATGCCCAGGAACGTCAGGGCTGGGCTGTGCTGTCTGCAGGGAACTACCAGCCAAGCAGAGACACTTTTCCTCTAAAAGGAGACAAACAGTGACAAAGAATTACGAGGCCGGGATACTCCGGGCCCCAAACCTGCCCAGTCTCCGCCTGCTGCACAGACCTGAGGCCAGACAGGACCCAAATCCACACCCAGCACAGCCTTGGGGAGGTCCAGCTGCTCATTTCCAGCCACAACCAAACATCCCGTGCCAGTGTCTGTCAGCMCCTGCTCCCCTCTGCCCTGAGCCACTGGCACCTAAGACATGTTGGCACCCCTGGATGGATTAAACACTCACAAACCCATATTGCCAAGATCAGATTTCTCTGTCCGCCAAGGACACGCCAACCAGGAGGGACACTTCTCCCACTCTCTAAACAGAGACTTCCTCACTCCACGTCCAATTCAGGGAACACCAACTTAGCCCTGGGCTGGGAAAGACAAGAAATACATGAAAAACATCCCTGCCTTGATGCTGTCCAGGTGTGGGAGAAAGCCCTTCCCACCCACCCTCTTCGCCTTTTCCCAGTATGAGTAACTTCGGAAATGCACATCCAACCCCAGGTCAGACAGCCTGGGACGTTTTCTGCAAACCAAACACTGCAGCCCCGAGCACCAGSAGCCTGAGGATGCTCTGGATTGCAACTCACACGCTCTGTTAACCTCGTGTGGGAAAGCCCAGTGGTTTGTGCACAGAAGAAATAAAAGCCACCATTATTAACAGTTCAAATGTCAGTGGAAGTTACTGGCTGCTTACAGCAGCAAGGTTCACGAGGCCTCCCGTACTTACAGATTTATCCGAAGCAGCAATTTCAGGTTCCTTCCTTTAGGAGCCCAGCTCCACACGGGAAGCTTCTCGTGACTGCTCCTGAGAGAGGCAATTGGAACTTYAGGAGCTCAGGAAAGCCACTTCCTCCCCCGAGTCCTGGCTCACCTGCCCGAGCACCTGCTGTGCTTCTGTCCCACCGTGCTCCCCGCTTTCCACGGTCATTTAAAGAAAAGAAACCGCCAAGGTCTTCCTCCAGCCCCAGCCGCATCTTCCCTGCACCCCCACGCCGTCCCGCCCGCTCAGGCACCGCTCCCCTCTCCCGCGCTGCCCCTCGGCAAGGGCCCGGGCTAGGAGAAACTCCACCTTTTGTTTCCCAGGAGAGGCTCTACCGGAGGGGGCCCCGCCGTGCGGACGGCACGCCCCGTCCCCAGCCCCGCGCCGGGACAGCCTCCGCCCAGCGCAGCCCCCGCCGCCCGCTCCCGCCCGCCTGCCTTGCGGAGCCGCCGCCTCCCCGGGGCTCGCCGCTCCCCGCTCACCTTCCACCTCGCTGCAGCCGTAGCACCCGCCCGGCTCCTCCTCTGTCCCGACGCGCCCTTCCACCGCCGCTGCCGCAGCCGGCACCCGCGCCCGCCGCTCCCCAGCCGCCCTCGGGCACCGCCTAGGCTCCGCGCTTGGCCCTGCAGTACCGGATGTTCCCACAGGGCGGCAGCACTCATTGGATGAAGCCGCGGCGCACTCGCGTCGCTCTGTGTGTGCGTGTCTGAGTCTGTGTCCGTGCATTGTGTCTGCGTGTCTCTCTCTGTGTGTGCGTGTCTGTGTGCCTGAGTCTGAGTATGCGCGTATCCGTMCGTTGCGCCCTTAGACACTCCGTGATGAGTCCGCCCAACCACTGCGCATGCTCACCGCGGCCTCCGTGTCGCCCTTATTATTGCGTCACAAAACGCGTCGGCGCTGTGAGTGCGCATGCGCGCGCCCCCGTGCTGCAGTACCGCGTTTTCGCCAGCAGGTGCCGTCGCCGAGCCTTTGGCGTCAGTGCGCACGCGCCCCTCTTGGCTGTAGTACCGCTTTTCAACCAGCAGGTGCCACCCGCGAGCCATTACAAAGTGTCCGCGCGCCGCTGCCTGCTGCGCGTCACTCCGGGACACGGGAGAACCACAACGGCCCGGCCCCGCTGTCCCTGTTCAGCCAACACAGTTGGGAAGCAGCTGAATATTTAAGCCATAAAGGAGGGAAATACCATACCAGAACAAAAATTTAAAAACTTCTGCCTAGTTCCCCTCTAGCCATCCATACACCCGTACCCATTATTTTCTCGAAACATGCTGGAAAAAAATTAAAATATTCCTCATCTTTTCAGAGCTTCCCAGTCCAGTCTGAGCACTTGAGAAATAAATGTCTGTTCCCATCTGCCCGGAAGAGCTTTTCTAGGTGAAAGCACTGGAAAAATATGACTTGGCATAGCGTATTTTTTCCTGGTGTAGGAATAAGAGCACAGGCAGATGCAGCTCTCAGCACTCCATTCTCCAAACACAAGTATGAGCTCCTTTGCAAACTGCCTCTGCCATGCGGTTTTCTCCAGGAGAAATTAATCTCCAAATTACTGTAAGCAGTCCTTTAAGTTATCACAAAGGTAAGTAGAGAAGAAATATTCTTTTAAGAGCTTTTGTGATCTGCTGCACTGAATTTGGAAGGGAACATTTATTCCCTGCAGTGCAGATACACAACAAGCAAACACTGTCAAGGGGGGTGTGAAAGTACCAGTTTGACAAACTTCACTGTCCCTTTTCATTTCAGTGACTTTTCCCATCAAACTCTGAAGCTGGCAAGCCACAACTATCCCCCGCACTGCATCCGGCTGCTCTGGAACAAAAGGATATTCCCAGGGATGAGGCATTTCACGCACATTCCCAGCCAACACTCCCAACACAGCACAGAGGCACCACTGGAGCTCCTGTGGGGGGCTGGGAAGGGCTGCCAGGAGGACGCAGCCCCCAGGTGGGGTGGCAGTGACAGCACCAAATTCCCGCAGTCTGATGGCACAACAGAGAGACAAAGGCCAGCAATGCCCACAGGAGCTGCAGGTGTAATTCTGCTTCCTGCAATGCCACATCCCAGCAGGCAATCTCCAGGGGGGATATAAACTCTCAGGATGCACAAAATGCAGCCTGTGTCACCCTGATCCAATTTAAACTCAGCGTGTGGGGCCAAAGCCCACACCTACGGGTAAACACTGACCTGACCTGGATCAGATTGAAACACAGTCCTGATTCTGACCTACAACACAGTCCCAGAGGTTTCCTGCCCAGAGCTGAGGCAAATCTCACACACCCTTAATAAAGAACCGTTGCTGAGAGCAGTCATCAGCCCAGTCCTTCAGGCTTTCCAAGATTTTGTACTGAGCAGTCCCAAATTCTAATCCTTAATCTAAATTTCTAAGAAGTTTTATTAGAAAAATACTGGACACTAAGTCATACAACAGGATTAAAAGACTGCACAAGGAATAGCAGAAGTTTTCCATGAATAACACAAGTTTCTTTTTTTTCCTCATCAGTCTGGGACTGGAGGATCGAATCTTTGCAATCAGGAGGCAAGAGAGCTGTAATTAATGCTTAAACCTCTCAAACGTTGTTATTGCTCAGACAACTCTCCCAGCACTGAGCTACTCCCATGTGCCTGGATGGAAAAACTCTGGATAATAACAAGTGATTTCCCTTCTCTCTCTCTGACCCGTAACCGAAGCAGCCGTGTAGAACACCACGGACCATTCCAACCCCACCCCAAATTTCAAGGTGAAAACCTGCTGCTTCCTTAACGAGAGCACACAAAACTCATTAATGCCAGAGAGGAAACAACTGACCAGAAAAACAGCCAAAAGAAATGCTCTGCTTTAATACATGCTCTGGTCGATAATTCCCAAGGAAACTCCCCACGGATCGCAAGCAATCACTTAAAATTTTTCCTCTGGAATCATTACTGACGTGGCTTTCTGTTGAAGTGTTTCACACATCCACTGAGGGGTCAGGGGCTTGGTTGGGTTGTTTATGGCCAATCTTGACAGGCCCAGAACACCTCAAACACTGCTCCACCCCCAGTTCCAGGGAAATATTGATACAGTTTGTAAATACTCATGTGCCCTGCTCCTCACTCCTTTGCACTGCACAGCCAGGGAGAGGATACATTCCATCCTTTGTTCCCGAAACCACCTCTCCAGCCCAAATCCCAGTTCTCACAGACACAAACCAAGCAGAAAACTACTGCAAGTAGTAGGAATTTTATTTTAAAAGCAAACACATCTGGCTACATGATTAAAATAAATACATGTATTGATGGTCAACGAGGGAAAGCTTTTGAGGGGAGAAAAGATCCATGTTGGTAGCACAGTTTGATACACCTTCAGAAAAAGCAGAATTATCACCAACTCCTAAGACCCCTGGTGAGGAATCAAGCACTCCCTGTGAGACCCACTGCAGCAGACATCAAAAAATGAGGGAAAAAGCCCAGCTTGGAGTGGAAAAATACAACAGAAATAACATCAGCCTTTAAAAAGCCTTCACATTGCAATAGTGAGAAACAGTGTCATTTACTCTTTCCTTGCTTTTTCTGATTACGCAAATATTAAGCACTAAACAGAATCCACTGAAGGCAGAGCTAGGATTTTACAGGTCTTTGTTTTGGAAGTTTGAATGAAAGATGTCTGTTCCTGCACTAACACCCACCCCAGGTTAAATCCATACTTAGCTGGACTCTTCCTCACCTCCCGTTTCCCACAACTCTGCTCAGGGCTTTGCACCTCACGCCCCTTTCCTACTGCACTGGGATCGCACCGCGACACGCCAAGGGTTTGGCTGGCACCCGCGCTCTCCCAGCTGATCTTACCAGGAACTCTTGTGCTTTTCAGTGCACAAACCACGACAACATTTGCTCCCTGAAATAAATATTTTCCACAATGAACTGCAGGTGCAAGGGAACAAGTACTGCACAGGACTATTTTTCAGCCTAAGGACAAAGAAACATTTTTTAAGGCTTGGGTCCTATTTCAGCGCACCAGAACCAAATCAATCTGTTCTGGCTCTGAAAACATCAGCAAGACAAAACCGAGCTGCCAGTACGGAGCACCTCGCTGTTCCTACCCACCCCTGTCAAGCAGAGGGCCTTCCTTTCCCTGGCACGGCATCACCCCTGCCCGGCGCTGCCGCAGCTCAGAGACCCGGGGCACACCCCCCCCGGCACAGGACAGCAGCCTGTTCTCCCGGCAGCTCAGGGACATCCTGCACCAACACACAGCCCGGGGCTTCCCTGAAAACCAACTGCCCTCCCCGGGCCCGTGCCGCAGCTCAGAGATGAGACAGTTTGACGCTCTCAGGMCCACGAGCCACGTCACCAAAAGACAGCTGGAGTTCTCAAAAACGCCCTGAGAAAGCTCCCCTTGACAGACATCGGTTCACTGCCTGGGCCATTTTCAACCCCTTTTTTTCCCAGGCCCCAACAACGCACCCGAGTCCAGAACAAAACCGTCGTGCATCTTACCTCCACTAAGAGGAGGCAGCGGTCCCAGGTGACACAGGCAGTCGGGTCACACAGCCRTCCCGGGCTAGAATTGCTCCCAATTCAATCAGTCCTGTCCCTYGGACACCGCTTGGTCGTGTCCTGCRCTACCACACCACAGACYGCTGTGCACAGGTTTCATCCCTGAGAACCGTCACACCGATATCCTTGAGCGTTCCAACGTGTGCAGTGTGATTAGATGAACCTTCCTGATTCCGTTCTGTAGTGCCACAGCRAGACAAACTGCTGACCCACCCTGGATATTCATCAAATAGAGCACAAGGTTTAAACAAGCCCTGTGGTTTGAGGTGCACCGTCTGCCCAAAAAGCCCAGCTCTGCACCCAGACCAAGTGAAYGTGAGGAACCGACGAGTGAACGACAGATGCACGGGACATTGTCAGCTCGGACCCACAATGAACTCTACCGACGCAGCGGTAGAAAAACAGGGCCTGAAGGTAGTGCAAAATCTCCCCAACACTCTTTCTAGAAGGCATCCATGTCATTACTTAGAAGCTTGGCTCCAATAAAGAGCAATATCAACAAAGCCCACAGATAAAAAGGCTGGGGTCTCCGTGGTGGGTTTTTTCTTTAAAAAAACTCAACTATCTCAAGTAGGGTTCTGTAATTCAGGTGAGTTCGGCCTGTCAGTTTCTGCGGAAAAGGGATCAAGCAATCTACACCTAAGATATAAAAAGCAGTAAGTATATTGAGGAGGCGGGACACAGTGTTTCCTTTTCAGGATAGGTTGCAGGCAGTTTTAAACCCAAAATACTTGAATTACTTCCAGATGGCAGATTTATAAAAATAAATGTGATACGAGACCTGCGTTGTCTTTCAGAAGTATTTAATTAGTTTCTAAGAACGATAAACTGTGCCATCAAAAACAAACAGTATTTAATTGCTTTGCAAATAATAATCCTGCACCTTGCCTTCCTTTCTGCACTCACAGCACGCAGCTTGGGTGCCCTGACTGAAAAATTAGACAGTTCTCTCCAACTTTTGTTAAAACCTCTTTAATCTTTCATGTGCTAAACCCACTATTTTGATTTTATCTAGAAAAACAAAACCAAAATTAAAAAAAAAAACCCACAGCCTAACACAGGTCAGAAGTTACGAAAGGTGCTCCAGGTCAAGTGAGGAAACCTAACAAACGTGAAGCTTTAAGGAAATCCCAAGTATTCCAACGTGCTGCTGCAGGTAGCACCTGCGCCTCTACCTGGATGTGAAAAGCACACGCTGCAACAAGTGTGAGAAAGCAGAGCTCAGGACAAAAGCCTAAAACCAAAAGTTGCATAAGCACCGCCTGAGCGTCCCTTGCCAGAAACTTCTGGGGAGTGCAGCAGTGCAAAGCTCAGAGGCTTTTTGAAACGCGGGTGAAACAGTCCCCGCACAAAGGCACAGGTACTCGCAACGACATCCGCGGTAACACATGCCGCGCGAAGGACCATTTACCTTGTAACAACATCCGCAAGAACACACCGCACAGAAACTATCGAATCCCTCGTAACAACATCCTCAGCCAAACAGACACTTCGCCTTCTCACGTGCCGCCCCTTTGGCATGCCTGCGTTCCCTACCCTGTGCCCATCAGTCCCCGGAGCCCGAAGCATCGGAACACGCACATTTCGGGGCTTCAGCTTTGGAAGGGTGACGCAGGTAGTCAAGCTCGCAGGCAGGTGAGCACTTACCTCTGGGGGGACGCTGCCGCCTGCCCCTTGAAACCCCCTCCCACGGCAACGCGTCCCCGGAGCGGCGGATGCCCAGCTCCTCCCGCTGCCGCCCCACGAGGGACAGACGGACGGGCGGGATTAGTCAGCGCCGCGACACCGGGGACGGCCACCCGGGCACCGGCAGCCGCGGACGGTGCCGGTTCGCCCCGAGGGGCCGCGGGCGGGGGACAAGGGATTCCCTCCGCCCACCCGCCGCTCCCACGCTCCCCGCTGGGGACAGGCGGCCGCTCTCTGGGAGCATACCTGGAAGCGATCCCCCCGCCCTCTGAGTGTGGGACATAAAACCGGCGGGGACTCCCTCTTCCCACAGTGTTTCCTCCCAGCAGCGTGCACTGTCACTTTAAAACATGCAAATTACAGCATTTGGGACCCTCTGAATGTCGCTGTGGTGTAGCTTGTTCAACCGGATGCATCCCTGGGAACGATCCAGCGCCAAAATCTTGCTCCGTAAGCACCGGACAGGATCTCCTTCGTATTTTCGGTTGAAAACCGGGCCAGGAGCAGCAAAGGCTGCCTTTGCCCCCCTCCCCCCCCCCGCCCAGCCCCGCTGTCAGCTCACCTCGCACCTCCAGACAGGTGTTTGTGCCAAACTTTGTCCCTCGGGTGGGCGGGGACATCAGCAGCAAACAGCCCAAAACGCAGCGTTGCCCCTGGGAAAGCGTGGCCGGAGGAGCCGATCCCTCGCTCCGGGTGATCCCCGGCTCGGCGGCGCTTCTCGTGCCGGCCCAGCCACGGCCAGCACCGCCGAGCCCGCCCCGGTGCCCCTCGCTGCCGACGGACCCCAGCGCTGCTCGGGGCTCCCACGGTCTGCGCCCCTCCCTCCCGGGGACAGGCGGAGCCGCCGGGCGGTCCGTTCCCCGCGGAAGGGGGGGGAGACACCGAAGAGCCCCTGCACGGAGCGGACACCGGGAGCTGCGCAGCGAGCCCGGCCGCGCCCGGGAGCCGAGCCCCGAACCCCACCGGAGCCCCCTGGGCCCTCCCGCCGGAGCCGCGCTCACCTGCGGGTGCGGCCGGTCCCGCGGAGCCCTCGGCGAGCCCCGGTCCGGCCCGCGGGGGGGGAAACCCGCTCCGACCCCCCCACGGCGGCGGGCGGGGGCTGCGGGAGCGCGCGGGGAGCGCGCACCGGGGGCGGCGCGAGAGGAGGGAGCTTCGGGGTTCCTTCGGGGGTGGGACTTGAGGGGCTGCGCACACCCTGCCCCGGTCACCGCCCCTCCCCGGCTCTCCTGGAGCCCCCCTGGGGCACCGTAAGGGGCCGTTCAGCTCCTACGTTTGTTTGGTTTTCTTCTCTCACCTGCTCAAGTTCGACAGCTCCATCAAAAATCCTCCTCCTCGCCCTCCCGCTAAAGGATGTTCCTTCCAAGCCATGCATTCGGGAGTGCAGGACACACACGAGTCCTTTTGGGGGATCTGGAACATGACATGCTTCTGGCTGGAGTGACTGTAGGGGAAGGCTTTTTTCCTTTCAGAATGTCTCCAAAACCACGGAGCTGGGGGAGAGTGGCAGCTCACTGCACTCTGCTGTACTCCCCGCACCCCCTTCCTCAGCTCCACGTCGATTTGTGCCTCCTCTGAAGGTGGCAGTTGGGTGGAAAGGAAGTTGGGAATCCTCTTGAGCTTCTTTGATCTCCAGCTTGTTCTCCCTAGCACCCCAGTGGTACCTCTGAGGTGGTTGAAAAGGAAAACAGAAAAACAGAAAAAGCACCCCCAAAATATTTAATTTAAATTTTAAATTTAACAGAAATATTTACTATATTCTAAGGCCTTTAGTTCCTGCCTGATAAGCCAACCTAGTGAATTCCCTTGAGGAAGAGTGTCCAAAAGGAGCAGGGAGTGTCTGTTGGACTACCTGACCCTGCTGGGGCTGCTTGCTCCCTGGCACATAGCTCTTTGTTGCAATAGCATGACTGTGTTTCAATTATTATTGTAAGAGCAAAGCAGCAGCATTTTTTTTTCCCATAAGAGTTTTCTGTAAAAAAAAAAAAAAAAAAAATTAAAACAACACCTTTTTCCTCTGAGGAGATGCAGCGGCAGCAAGACCAGCACGATGGCTCCTCCCTTACCTGCCTGGGCTGGGGCAGCACCTGCAGAGGCTGGAATTCCATTAGTTCACCGAGAGGAACCGAGCACCGATTCCACCTCCTCGTGCCTCACTGGCAGCACTTGGATTTCACCCATGCACAGTCAGGCTGGCTGTCTGGAATTGACGGGGTACCAGTGTTCACCTGACCCGGGTCCAAGCGCCTGCCTCACAGGAGCCATCGGCAGGGATGTCCCGAGGCACAGTTTGTGGAGCACAGCAAACGGAGCACGGGCACCGCTCCTGCTCCGCTCCACCCCGTCACCAACAGCGTGCCAGCCAAGCCCCTCTCCCTGACAAAAACACACCCAGCACAACTTAGCAGCACTCGTTTTTTTCCTTCAGGAGAAGAAAAGAATGCACAGACAAGGCAAGAGATCACACAACCAGGTTATAAAATGAAACACCACTATTTTATTCCAACGTCCCCATCCATCCCTGTACGTGGGGTATGCGTGTCCAGCCAGGGGCTGCCCAGAAGGATGGCAAAGGCAAAGAACCACAGTTGGAATGGAAACAGCCCTTCGTACCACGATCCGATTCGGAGAGGAGGCTCATTATTGCTGCCGGACGCTGGTGGGGCTCAGGTCCCGAGGGGTTCTGCTGACCTGGGCCCACCTGGGCTCCTATTAAGGCTTCACTGGTGAGGTTCAATGCTACCTGTGCCTGTGTGTACAGCAACACTGCTCAACACTGATTACATACTCCAGGTGCACAATTACTCCACACATCACACCACAACAGAGAAACAATTCAACATCAGGGCCATCAGGCAACCTGGGTAGGAAAAACACTCCCGAAGGGACACGCAGCTGCAACAGCATTTATTGCCACGTCACCACGCTCGCTGTAAAATAACAACCTTGCTCCCTGCCTCTGCAAATGTATTGAGAGTGATAAAATAAATCAGCAGCAAAAACTGTTGGAAGAAACTGGTGGGCACCTGGGGGCCACAGGCATCCTTGTCCCCAGGGAGCTGGGGTGAGGAGGGACTCCTCCAGTGAGCAGGAATGCCCCGGCACCAGGGCAGAGGTATTTTAAACACAGGCATCAAATCCATACTCAGATGGACAGGAAGAGACTYGCTCCTCCAGCCGTCCAGGGAAGAACGAGAGAGACCACCAGGAGTGGGGCTGCAAACAGCCGCCCTCCCCAAGCCTGCAACCCTTACAAAATATATACATACATCTATTATTGCCAACAAAGAGTTTTAATACCCCCTCGCAACACAGAAAAGGCGACTGAACTTGCAGGGCTTGGTCTCACTGTTTTGTTGTGGAAGGGAAGAGCCGGTTTGCAAGAGAAGGGGAAGGGACAGACCTGGATATACGGTGCCTGAGGTATGGTGAGAGGAAAAAGTGCAGCAAGAAGGAGATGCAAGAAAAACAAACAAAACCACTTGGCTCTGAACATCTCTCTTGTATGAAAATGATTGTCAGAGGAGTCACTAGTGAAAGTAAGGTAAGAAAATATGTTCACCATAGAGGTACCTTTCTGCTTCTTCCAACAACAGAACACTAAGCCGAGGTCCATCCAGTGTTTTCAGTTCACCACAGGAATTCYCTTTGGAAAGCCTGAGCTGCATCATCCCAGCACACGCTTCCGGGGATGCTGCCCAGCTCGTGGGGTGAAGAGAAGACCTCAAGCCCAGCATGGCCACCCGGAGCTTCCCCACGTCCACCTGGAGAGGGTGACGCAGGCCTCCTGTGTGGTCACCCCCAAAAGCTCCCCGGTGCCCAGTCTCTCCGGCGCCAGCATCCACACCGTGGCACTACCCAAAGCGGAACTTCAGCCGGTACTTGATGGGGCCGGGGTTCTTCCGAGGCGTGGACGGGGCGGCCTTTGGCTTCGGCGGCAGGGGCTTCTTCTCGGGGAGAGCCACGGTGAAGGCGAGCTCGGGGGGCTGCGGCTGCCAGAAGCGGGGCAGGAAGTGCGTGGAGACGTGCTGGGGCCGGGCACGGGGGCTGCAGCCCCGCTTGGCCTTGCCCCGCTTGTTGAGGGCCACGTACCACTGGCGGCCCGAGTGCGGGCTGCGGTGCACGGCCGAGGCGTACGTGTTGTAGCTGTTCTCCTGGAAGCGCTCCCGGAAATGGCAGTCCGCCGTGAACCGGGCCTGCGGGGGACACGAGGGGACACCATTARCGAAGGGCAGGTGTTACCTGTCCCCACCCCCAGTGCTTCCTGGTTTGTCTGTCTCCCAAAACCAGGCCCTCAGGAGCRGGTGGAAACACAGGGCACCGACACCAAGGGTGTCAGGCACCTGACGGTTTGGAAAACCCCCAATGCAGCTACTTCAGTAGCTGCTTGCCACCCAGTTTGGGGCTTTCTTGGGAACAAAAAGGCTCGTGGTGCCCCAGCGGTGCCCTTCCATTCCTTCCAAAGAAAGCATTCCAAAACAAAAGAGCAGAGCCTAGCRCTCCACCTGTGTGCCCACAGCCCTGGGACCCCCAGCTATAGCTTCCAGCAGCACCTCCAGAACCCTCTGCCACACCTTAACCTGATGGTGGGCATGGTACCTGGTGCCCTAAAAGCTTCCCCAGCTCAATCCCACAGCAATGCCTCCAAACCACTGACATGGAGGGGATGCTGAGCTCTCTGACTCTGAAACCAGAGATGGAGTACAAGACTCAACCCCCAGCAGGACTTTGTAAGCACAAGCAAAGTGTTTTAAACTCCTAATTTAACCACAAAAGTTGAACGTTACAGCACAAGTGACAGTCCTCGACCTGCCATGCACATTTTGCCTCATAGCACTTGGAATTAAGTCTTTAGCTCATTACTTCCAAGAGATGTCGACTCCATGACTCATTTTTGCTCTCCCTGTATTTCACACACCCTCCCTGCTGATTCCCCCATGCACAGGCATTCACCTTCCCCAGCACGGCTTTGCTGACCCTTGGTGCTCCCTGAAGCCCCAGTGCACATGGCAGTGCTCAGGCAGGACATCCCATGTGTGGAGGCAAGCCCTTGCTCTGGCCTGGGAAGTGCATCAACAGCTGCTTCACCATCATCGTGTCAGATTTCCCCACATCCCGGCCTCTCAGCTCATCACATCACCATTCCAGTCAGGAAAAAGCATTTTTTCCTGCATAGGGCAAGTGGTGCAACCACAGCACACAGCTGGCATTGGATTTGCTCTGCAGAGCTCCAGAGACMATCACCAAGAGCAACCCTCAAGCCAATTAAATTTCAAAATCTAGTTGAGCAGAGATTTACCCCAGCCAGGAATGCAGATATGTAGCAACTCCTGGAAAAGGAGAATTACCTGGGCAAATCTGTGCTCTGGGGTCCATGCTGGATGGGCACAAAACCTCTCCCACCCGCTCCGTGCTAAAAATGGACAAACAGGAGAGCAAGGATTTATCAACGAGGAAAAAGCCATCTGTGCACGCAACTGATAATTGCCGGGATAACTGTCATTTTCTGAAGCTGGTGCCTCTAAAAATGAACCACTCAGTAATTTAATTAAGCTGCCATGAGGAAAAAAAAAAAAAAGAAAGAAGAAAAAGGAGGAGGGCGTCTGTAAAACACCAAGCTGGGATGGAGCTGGGCCTGACAGCAAGTTTCGGAGGAGCCCAAATTCCTGCAGGAGGGACTTTTGTGTGTGGTTCAGCGCAAAGACCCCGGCCTGACTCCCATATCAAAGCGCTGCCCTGAGTGACGGGCACAGGACGTGCTTTGTACTGCTCAGAACTCATTAGGCCATGAAATAACTTCAATCCTGCCAGGGCAGGAAAGAACAACAGATGCCGGCTTTGCATTATTGGCATTGTTTAGTCCAGCAATCTTTAGACATTTGGGTCAAGTTTCTACAAATTTGCGGCTTTCACCCGAGCGGGGCATCGTGTGTCCTCACCCCTGCCCTGACCCTCCTGATCGAGGTCCCTCTCTGGCCCTGCCCTTTGTGTCTCGACAATTAACCATGCACCAATGAGGCTTGATTTAATTTCTGCCTGTGCCAGGGCATAAATCAAGGCTTCAGCTTAGATAAGAGGCCCATTGTACACCAGGAGGGAAGGCTCTGAAGGGTCCGGGAATCGTGCTCTGCCTGCTTGCCTCTCCTCTCCGTCCTTTACCTCTCCTCCTGCTCTGCCCCTTTCCTCACCRTGTGTTTTCCTCCACAGAACCCTTCCCCTTTTCCCCTAGACGCTGCTCGTGCTCCTACTTTATTTCCTAAAATAAGCAACCACGTGCTCACCCTTTGAGAATCAATAGGTTTCAGGAGCAACACTCCAATAAGACTTAAGCGAGAGAGGGGTGAGTTTATAAGTCTCCCTGGAAGCGATCTGCGGTCTCAGGCAGCGCAAGCGCATCCACCACCTCCGCTCTGGGACCGCGAGGTTTGTCTGCGAACCGCGGCGTGGGCAACTGGCTCTGCCCTCTCCCCAGCCGTCAGCCCTGACTGGGCTCTCTGAGAACCACCCTCAGGGACAAGGTGCTGCCTTAAAAAGTCCCCTCTTGGGGGGCGTGCGTGTGTATACACACACCTTTAAATGCACCGACTTACACGTGAACCCAGGAGCTCCTTTTGTTTGTTTAAATGATCCCTGCAACTAACAAAAAGAAACAGGGAAGCAACATCCTGAGGTTGAAACAAGCATCGAAATCGACTGAGGGATTCATTCAACACAAAAAGCCTGGAAAAAGCACAATTAGACCTGCGGGAAGCCTCAGCCTTCAGGAAAACGGCCTGCAGAGACAAGTTAGCAGGATTTTCCCACTCTAGCTGCAAGATACTCGCACGGTCTGGCCCTCACCTGCCCGAGTTACCTCCGGGGCTCTCTGTCCCCAAGGGCAAAGCCAGCCCGAGCCCCGGGGCTGCCGGCGCCGCGCGTGCCGCTCGCCAGGAGACATTTGGCTAAACCCGTCTGCGCGATCTGCTGCAGAAGCGGCTAAAAATAGCCCAGCCGTGCTCGGAGAACAGGCACTGCTGATGCGAACACCCAACTGCACACAAAAAGGCAGACTCTTCACGGTTAAAGGCAGGAAGGAGGAAAGTGGACTTGGGGGGCTTGGGCTCCACCTGTCCCCTCTCTGCCTGCGCGGCGCCGGTGCCGCCCGGCGCGGAGCCACCCCGGCAGCCCGAGGGGGTCCCCACACCAGGGCCCTGCCCGGGACTGTCGCTGCCGCGGACACGGGGAGGTGTCACAACGCCTTTAATAAACAACACGTACTGATAAGCCGGGGGTTTACTTACACTTGCATGGAGTTTTCCTTTTTTTGACATCGCTAAAAATTTGTTGCTGAAAACTCCTCGTATTCCTACAATCCCCTGAGACACAGCAAATATTTCCAAAATACCTAGGATGACAGAAATCCCAAAATAAATCACGGTTCTTTTCACATCGGTGTGACAAAGAAAAAATAAACACAACTCAGTCTGACAGGTTTGCGTTTTCTCTCCCACGTCTCTACTCCTCAGCTGCCTGGCTCCACTCAGCTCCTGCTCCATCTCTCTGCCCCACAGAGCGGCCTCCATCCACTCTGGGGATGGATACAGAGTGGTGGCTGAGACTTGGGATTTTGAAAAAGTTCCATTTGGGGGCACAGTTCCTGGCTGGACTGTGGCAGAACAAGTTAAACCCTGGGGAAATCCCTCCCAAGGGTGGGAAAATCCCCCTGTGCCTACACCAGCCTGTGGGATCAGTGTTGCCCATCCTCATCTTGCAGACACTGAACTCGGGAAGTCAGTGTCACACAACCTACCTGGGACTAGAGGCACCCATGATGCTCCCTCAGACCCTCTCCTCTCAGCAGGACTTGGGGAATGGGGCACTGCCACGGAAAGCATTTTTCCCAGCCATGGGAAAAAATGGAAGTTTTCTGAGCATGGTGCAGTTCTGGCCCCTGTCAGGGCATGCGTGACTTACAACTCATCTGACGGAAGAACTGCAACCTCCGAGCATCCCTCAGCACCAGCACCGACACATCGCCTCCCCAAGAGGGTCAGACATGCCCCCACAGCTGGTGCCACCTGAGGGGCAGCACCGTGTCCCCAGCATGACCTTGGCCCCCTGGGGAGGCAGCACTGCTGCCCAGCTGCAGCCCCAGTGTGTCAGTGGCCCCGGCCCCAGAGGAAGGAGCCTGCAGAGCATCTTGCCTGGCCCCCAAAAGGCCGTGGGATTAACATGCCAGGAGCAAACATGAAGCCACTTTAAATCCCCCAAGGCCGGGTATCGGATCACCACTTCCCATGTTTATTTTAAGGAGGAAGCGCAGCTCCCTGAGGCACCCAAGTCCCAGCAGCAAATGCCTGGGGGGCACTTTGGGGGGCTGGTGGGCTGCCACCCCCCTCACGCCATGTGCCCCAGGCCGCAAGCCATGAGGCTCCTCAGCCACACTGCAGCAAGGCAAGGACCTTGTCAAACACATGCTTGGACTCAAGGGCACCCCAAAACCTGCTGCCTTTGGCAGTGTGGCCCTGCTGTGTTCGCAGGCAGACTCCTGGTTATTGGGGTTGCCCRGCATCAAGCCCCATTTCCCAGGGGCCAAAGCTGGGATTCCCCTGCCAAAAGCCAGCTTCTTGCTCATGAGGGACTCCTCATCGCAACATTCCGGCACAGCCCCCCTCACCAGCACGTGTTCCCGGCCAGGGCTGGCTCTGCTCCGACTTGCAGAGCTGGTGTCACTGCGGCCTTTCCGGGGGGGAAATCTCAGGTTAAGGAGGAAGGAACTTCACATAATTCGGGTCTCTCAGCTGCAGCACCAAACCTCTGCCAGCCCTTCCAAACTTAGGTCTCCCAAAACAGCTCTGGTCTGGGTGGCCCATTTTCCTATCCATCCCCTAAACCCCTCCAGGCCATGTGCCTGCAGTGCCCATGAAGCCCCCAGCAGAGCTCCTGGGCTCCCAGCATTCCCACCCAGGGGCTGCCCTCCCTCGTGGGGCCACGGCACAGACTGGGGCCTGAATTCCTTGGTCCTGGGCAGATGTGGCGGTCGCTCTGTGAGCGCTCCCAACAGCTGAGACACACGTGCTGCCAGGGTCACCTTAGGCCCGAGCCCTTGGGCCCTTGAAGTGATTTTTCATCCCCACCTGCCATCTCATTCCCTCTAACAGGATATCATGGCATCTCCGACCAGAGGATAAGCCATGAGTTAGCACAGCTTTCTCTCAGGGGAACGTCAGCCTCAGTCCTATTTTTAAACTGAATATATCCTATCACTGTGCTAGGAGAATGAGAATGCAGAGAGAAGGATGGAAAAGTTCCACAGGGAAAGGACAGGAAACAGGCAGCATCTTCTGCCCCAGGTGCCCGGCAAGGGGCTGTGGTGGGAGTGCAGACCTCACGCCCTCGCACCATCCCCACGGACTCACTTCCTCGGGCCGGGCAAACCGCAGCTGGCACTTCCCAAAGGAGGACGGGCACATCTCATGGAGCCCACAGAACACAGGTCCCCCCCCCCCCCCCCCCCCCCCCCCCCCCCCCCCCCCCCCCCCCCCC